>JBBBDQ010000674.1:552500-747500 GCA_037127315.1 Ascarosepion bandense | reverse complement strand
AGGGATTACAAATCTCTGAAGTACTTTATATAAAAGAAAGTCAAACATCAATAAGATGCATGGCATTCTAACTGTAAATGTTCTAAAATTGTGTTTGAATTTTAATATTTATACAAATAACATAATAATTAAGTAATATTGTGATTGCATTGATCATTTTTTAGATTCCCACTATCTTTTTAGTATTAGTTTTTTGTATCCCCATACTTCTTAACTAAGCAGGATGCAAATTCCAGGTTATATAGTTTTGTGTTAAAGACTTTATTAAAGCTAACATTTCGATTTTTTTGTAACTATCATTTCTTGAAGCTTAAAATTAATTCGTTTTCATCACAAATTTTCAGACAGTCTGCAGAAATGACAAGCAAAAAAAAAAAAAAAGAAATTGCGAAGGTGAGACTCGAATATATTCCATTTTTTTTTTTTTTGTTCCTGCGCCGGAATCCTGATTATATACAAGAGCCTTACTGAATTATCAGAGTTCTTTATGGTTGGCCAAAGATTAAAAATAATTCTTCTCGACATATTTGTTCTCGTTCTTTTTTTTTATATGCAACAATCTCATTAGTAAGACGGAAATTAACTTGACTTATTAAATGAAGCATTAGCACCAAAGATTAAACAAACTTCCACCCAAACATTAATAATGAGGGAACATATTTAAACTAATAAAATAATCAATATTAATTTCTCAAGTCTTGCTCTTTCTAATTAAAACATTGACGCAAAGATTTCTGCCGTCATGTTTTCTTATTTTGTCTTTTTCAAGCTTAATATGAAGCATATTTAACTTAATATATAAATTGAATTATATGAAATTTACAGAAAGCAATTTGTGCAGAACTCTTATGTAATATTTAATATCTTAAACAACAATGTCAAAGAATCTATTCACGGAGATTTGTATTGGGAAAGATAAGGTTCTACCGATATAAAACCGTGAGCAAAACCTGCGAGTAATGATGAAGTGTGCAATATTTGTCTATATTTCTTAGATGAAATAATTTAATTACTGAGATTACCTCTATTATTCGGACCTTTGTCCTCATCTTTGTTGCTATATTCACGAGTTTTCGGCCGTTGTACGTTCCGAAATTCTTTAGGTGATTGTCCTCAAGGATACATGACCTAGTGGATAAAGGCGTTAATTGGATCCAGTGACTTGACCCAAAGAGTTCTGAGTTCAGTATCTGGTTACAGCTGAGGTGAATACAAATACATAGAGTGTTGACTTAAAGAGAGATAACTGAATCATCTAGATGCAGCATGACTCATCGAACTAGAACGAGATAGCTCTTTCTCTTCTTCATGTTCCATGTTCTTTCAGGACGTAGGCGATCATGACGTCTACTTGGCTCTGTCTCTCATCGCTCTCAAAATTCTTTCTATTGATAACTCTCTTCCCCGCTCCGCCATTCATTTGCTCAGACCTAACAAGTAGGTCTCACGCAACTTTTTTCTGTCTCTCCTTCCCTTTATCTGACCTGTGAGTATTAAGTTCTCTACGCCCTTCCATCTCTTTACGTGTCCCAATAACTTAATTTGTTTCTTCCTGATATTTAATATGAGTTTTCTTTTCGTTTGCATCATTTCTGACACTTCATCGTTGCACACGTACTCCTTCAATGAAATCCTCAGCATCCTTCTGTAAAACAACATTTCTGCTGCCTCAACCCTCTCCTTCATTCTTAATGAGATCGTTCAGCATTCACCTCCATACAGAAAAATTGTTTTTTAATCATATCACCCCGAGCAAGGCGGTAACGCCACTGATGTGCAGGGGGCTACATAGGAGTGAAAAGATTGGAAAAGAGAAAACCGGAAACCGCATCCTAAACAGGAAACAAGGGATGAGTCTCTTAACCTGTTCAATAGACGTGGGTGGAGTGTGAACCGGGCGATAGTTTAGTCTATCTGCTCCAAATGAAAAAAAAAGTGAGAAGATTGGAAAAGAGAAAATCGGAAACCGCATCCTAAACAGGGAACAAGGGATGAGCCTCTTCACCTGTTCAATAGACGTGGGTGGAGTGTGAACCGGGCGATAGTTTAGTCTATCTACTCGAATTGAATGATTATCACATAGAAAGATTTTTCTGTCTTTCAGTACTGTGCTTAACTTCTGAAATGCGTCTTTGACCATGCCAATGCGTCTTTGTATCTCCTTATCACGCTTTCCAACCTGTCTAAGTATTGATTTTTTTTTTACTTCAGTGAACGAAATAAAGTGTTTTATCCGAAAATCACATGAAGAAGATCGGGCATACAGCGATCGAAATATCGTGAATATGGCGACAAATATAAGAATAACTGTCCGAAAAATGTTAATAATGTAAATAAAGATTTCAATATTTTCTGTTAGTTTAAAAAGAAAAACAAGAAAATGCATATTGGGTCTTATCTGATGATCTTGGTTATCTTGATTAAGATAATATTTTCCAGCATTTTGATATCATAATCTCATATGTTTCGAAAAATTCTTGATTCATTGGACGTAATTGTATATGATTATTAGAACTCATTTTTAATGGCTGGTGATAATTCTAACAAGGAAAGATTCGTTAGAAGATTTGCTCTTCAAGGACGAACAGAGAGCAGCACTTGGATTAAGTTGAGAAGCTGATGATGATTGGACCAATGGTTTTTAGACACTTTTCTGGTTTCATGATGGTTTTTAGGATTGAATTACTTACTTTTTGCTAATTTTCGTTTATTCTTGTCATTTTGTTTTTACAGGACACTTCGGCAGAAACCTATCCGGATAGGATAGAGATTTGGCAAAGTTTTCATGCCTAATTACTCAAAGCATCGTATTTATTGCCACCTCCCTGGAATCTAGACAGCATATATTGTCTAAGATGAGTTTTATCTATTCTTATTTTAAAATGGTATATTCGAAGCACAACTCACTGATATTAATAAATCTAATACTAAAGACACAAAATCACTAGAAAGTAAAACTTAATGGTTATTTTTCGTGAGTAAATAAAAAAAGAACGCATTGGAAAATTCTTTCCAAAGTAGTACCAGAAAACTTATATGTACAAACAGAAAAAAACGACGACGGAAGTTTCTGGCGCACACATATATATATGGTGAAAATAGACATGAGAATCTGACACTTATAGCACACATACACAAAAGATATAGATATATATATATATATATGTGTGTGTGTGTGTGTGTGTGTGTGTGTGTGTGTGTGTGTGTGTGTGTGTGAAAGCTTTCTCACTTAGCTGATTGAAGTTACTTTTAGTATAACGAATTCAGAGATTCTTAGAAGAACTCACCCGTCCGTTAGCTTGTCAAGAAATAAAACAATAACTGAAATTTATATGCAGAAAGCGACTTTCAATGTTATGTTTATAGTAACAAATTTTATTTTTGACAATTTAAAATGACGGTATTTAATTATTTCACAGTATATAAGATGACCATGAAGAGCTTTTAACGGATTTACCTAAAATGTTTGAAATATGTAATATTCAAACGGATTATATGGAACTTTTTTAGTTTCGGTGGACACAGAAAACTCTGAAGTTGAACATCTACTTACTTTCGTCAATGCCAAATTAATTTTTCCCTAGGGATAAAATCTCGAAGTTTAGTCCAAAAGGCAGTCCGACTTTGTATGCAACATCTTTCCGCCTATTACTGCGACGAAAGCAGTATCAAGAAAAATGCTGCACAGATCTGCATTAAGCTTCGCCATACCTGTGCATTATGGGTAAAATTAGGCATAATTTCCCGTTCTTAAATTGCTAAAAATCATCTTCCTAGTTTCGTATATTACCTAATGTTTACCAAGACGTTTTTAACAACGAATATTTGTACGTAGCGAAAATCTATAATACGTTTATTCTAAGTGTAACTGCTACATTAGAAAGGGTGACATAATTTTTGCAAAAGGGAACTCAAGACACAAACATGAATGAACTTATCTGAATTTGTGTAAAAACCGGAAAAGGCGAATCCTCACCGAAAACGCTGGCCGACAAAATTTGCAACGAAAGAAATACACATTTAAATTTAAAAATAACCTGTTAAAATCATCTTCTTCGATGTGCATTGTCCCTTTAGGACGTAGGCGATCATGGCTTTCCACGTTTCCCTATCCCTGGTGTCTCTAAGCACGCCTTCTCCAGTCACACCATGCAACCCTCGCTCTGTCATCCACCTGATTAAGTCCTTCATATATGTTATCCGTTGCTTTCTCCTGTCTCTATTTCCCTCTATCTGACCTACTAGTATTAGATTCTTCAAGCCCTCCTTCCTCATTGCTTGTCCCAGGAACTTCAGCTGTCTCTTCTTGATGCTCAGTATTAATTTCCTTTTTTTGTTTCCATCATTTTTTAGACCTCATCATTGCTCACATGCTCGAACCATGATATTTGCAGCATCCTTCTGTAGGACCACATTTCAGTTGCTTCAAGTTTTTCCCTCAACTTTGATGATATTATCCAGCATTCACTACCATATTGAAGAACTAACAGCACGTAGCAATCCATTATTTTCTTCCTTGTTTCTAGCAAAATTGTCTTATTTCTTAATACTTTACTCAACTTCTAGAATGCTTCTTTCGCAATGCCAATTCGCCTTCGGATCCCTGCGTCACACTTTCCGTCTTCTGTTATAACGTTTCCCATTTATTTAAATTTTTGTACCTGCTTGATTCTGGTATCCCCGACCTGTATTTCGTCTTTTGGGCTTCACCTGACTAAAAAAAAAAAAAAAAAAAAGCAATAGCGAAGGATAAGCGTTGAAGTGATAGTTGAAATTTCGCTTTAGTGATTATCAGTAAGTTTATTAATCAATTTATTTTTATTTTGGTATATTGCTTACTTCTGTCGTGTTCTCAATAATATAAAAGAAATGTTGTGTTAGATTAAACACTGTTTTCTTAATTATATATGATAATAATATAAAATCGAAGTACAACTCAAAGCTCTTGTCTCTCACTAATGACCTATAAGACAATATGGCTTACAATATAAGAACTGGTATAATAACTATTAATAATATTTTACATCATACCTAGTATTGATCGCTAGAGATACTGGTAAAGTGGTTGGTTCCTAGCAATGCTCCAGAAACTCATTTGCCATCTTGCTTCGTTTCAAAAGTCAGATCTGTCGATAAATGGACTATTGCTTGAGCTGCACAGTTCCCTGCTTACTGCCTTGGCAGAATACAAAATCTCTTACGCGGTCTTGTAGGCGATTAATCATTTTCAAAATATACTCGCAATTTTTAGTTCCATGTCTCTTCAGGACTTAGAAGAAAATGACAATATGCAGATGGGATTTTAATTTAATTTGCTGTGAATATCGCTGGATTATTCAAATAATATTGGTTTGAGAAGAGTTGGTTTATAAAGATACTGCATGGCTTTGAAAGGATCACCTAAATACAGATCGTAAGAAAATATTTGTTTATAATCGTGTCGCCCCAAGCAAGGCATTTTAATGCCACTGTTGAGCAGAGGTTTACATAAGAGGTAAGTTATGAGAAGGAGTGACAGGTTTCAGTGGGTGTCAGGAAGAGGGTAGAGAAGGGTGAGAATACTGATGAGAGAGAGAGAGAGAGAGAGAGAGAGAATGCAAGCTAGTCAGATAAGAGAGGACGACTGACTTTACATTTGAATTCTTGAAGATTGTAACTGTCGGGAAAGCAAGTAAACAGAAGTGAATTCCACAGGCGGAAAGTGCGAGAAAAGAAGCTGATGGAGTAGAATTTGCGTTTACAATTTATTGGCTTCACATTGAAAGTATTGGACCTAGTTCATGAAAGATAACTTTTAGCCTTTGTCTTGAAGAGTTTATGATTACAGTGATCTTGTAAATATTAAATTTTGAGTCTGAAACACAAGTTATCGGTTCTCTGGAAGAAACTCCCTGAGTGGCACTTTCACACGTACTATTGGAGTACGAAGGAAAAAAGAAGGATTCAACTCTGTGTGCGTGGCATGGCGCGTTATAATTGTGAAACCCTGTGCTGAGAAAAAACTATACAACGAAACTAATGAAAAAGTAGTGAATGATTTTCTACTTTTTGTCTTTAAGTAACGAGACAATAGACTTGAAAATAATTAATCGCAAACGTAAGCGTTTTTGATTTCTCCCAAGTCAGTAAACAGAGAACTGGAAAGGTGAGATTACGATATCAAAATGCTCGAAAATATTATTATTGGTATTAATCCGTCCTTTCCCTACAGTTATGAATTAAATAACAGGGTAGGAGTTGGGAACCCTGCACTTAAAAAAACAAATCCCAATGAATCTTGATATTTGAAAAATTATTACTAGACATAAAAAATATATATAAAAACAACAATAAATTGCTGAAAAAGAAAAAGGTATTACCAGAAATAAATAAATAAAATTTAGTTGGCAATAAATGACCTGCCGAGGTTGATATACCATAAAAACAAAACACCAAATCAACCATTGACAGAAATGAGCAGTGTTTGATAAAAATAAATGCTGAAATTAAATACAGATAGAATTTTGAAATTCAAAATATACACGCAATTTTTAGTTTTATATCTATTCAGGACATCGCATAAAATGACAATATATATATATATTTTTTTTTAATTTGATTAACTGAGAATAGCTTTGAATTGTACCAATAATATGTTTGGAATTTAGAGTTTTTCGTCTCTTAAAAAATTTTTATATCGAAAGTCCAATATACTTAGGTAATGAAGTAATAGTGAATTCATGCCTTTCACATGAGCATTACTCGTAAGTAAATGCAAGCAATCTTAATAACAATTACATTTTATGATTTCATCTTACCCTGTATTAACACATCACTCAATAAATCCCGGGTCTGGCATGTAGACGACGCTACTAAAAGAAATTGATATGATTTTTATGGAGTACTAACCTTCAAATGACACGTGACAAAATTTGAGCCCAATCTGATTATTTGTTTAAAAATTACAGTTATTTAAGTGAAGCTACTGTTGCAAATTTTCAAAGCATTGGAAAAATCTGAATTTCGTGTGTTGATAGAGCATTGCTTTCTGATGGAAAAAAAAGACTGTTCAAGCAAAGCAATGGCTTGATAAATGTTATTCAGATACTGTTCCTTCGGAAACAACGATTAAGAGGTGGTGTGCTGTCTTTAAACGCGGTCATAGAGACACAAATGTCACTCAAAATCGACAGTTGTCCCGGGAAAACACCAAAAAACCTACAAAGTCGTTTTGTCCGGTAGTAAATTGTAGTTACGTGATTCACCACTTCACTCCGGAGTCAAATCAACAGTTGAGAGCAGCAGATGAAAACCGTCCAAAGTGACTAAAGACGCAAATATCTGCAGGTATGGTTTTGTTCTCCGTATTTTGGGATGCGCAAGGTATTTTGTTCATCGATTATCTTGGGAAAGAAAGGACCATTAATAGCAAATATTATATCGCGTTATTGATGCTTTTGAATGAAGAAATTATCAAGATAAAATGTTTTTTCACCAACACATCGTGTCATAAGTCGATTGCAACGATGGAAAAACTAGATGAATTTCACTTCGAATTGATACCGTATCCACCCTGTTCTCCAGATCTGGATTCCAACGACTGCTGGCTGTTTGCAGACCCCAAAAGAATGCTCCAAGGTAAGAGATTTAGCTACAATGAAGAAGTGATATCGGAAACTGAGGCGTATTGTGAGGCCAAAAGCAAATCATTCTACAAAAATCGCATCAAATTGCAAAAGAAGAATTGGAATCAGTCTAGAAGGAGACTATGTTGATGAATAAAGCCTAAAAATGTTGTTTTATGACTTAGATCCGGGATTTATTGAGTGATATTTTTAAAATGATTCATGAAATATTGTAAATTGTTTTAACAGTATTTAGTATTAATTGTCGTATATATCCTGGGTATATATTTCGCAGTTAAACAATCCATTCTGATTAGCCAGCGGCGACGATGTATCAAAAGTTCATAGCACACCACACCAAATTCACAATCCAAGGCGATTAGCTTTAGCCGCAGACAAATACACTCTAGAAGATGTCACTTTCCATGTCCTTGTCACATAGTAAATAGATCACTGCATGAAAGTAAACCACATTCTTTCACTGAGCTGAGATTTTCATTCAATATATCATGTGATACTCTCGTAACACTAATGAACATGTGTGTACCCGTGATCGAGCAAAGGTGATAGTTTGGTTATATATAAATCTGTCTGCATTAATGCTGTAATTTAACAAATCCAGTTATGCAGAGTTTACATTTTATGGGTTATATTTACTGCAAATAGTTGTCCCCTAACTATAGTGCCCTATTTTTGGTTGACTTTGATTTTACTTTTGATAACCTTTCCGACTGTATCAGATCTCATCTTGGTATCGACACTAATGACGCAACTATGTACTCCTGTCTCGATGTTAAGGCAGATCAATATGGTCAGATTGATAGTTGATGTCTAAAACGAACTTTAGTCTGTCGTTAAATGGGGAAAGAACGACTTGGAAATCATCTGAGAGACTCACCCCTCTCTGCTTTCCATCACAATTGTTGTTGCGAACCTACTGGAAAGTGCCTCGTTGCATCTTCTCGGGCAAGGTGGATGTTCCTGCTGAAGATATTGCTGCCACATATGGTGTGTGGCTCATGCTATATATCTTGATATCCTTGAAAAGCCAAAGAAGATTCCGGTAGGAATACTCATTTTCCTACCGCTTGAAAGGTTTTTTTTTTCCTGTGCTTTTTCGATAAACAATTTCATGGTATCTCTTCGGATTAATTTTTGCTATGGTACCTAGAGTTTATAATTTAAGCGCAGTAAAAGACTTGTGCGTTGTGGTGCAGTTGATATCGACTCGAAACGACAAATCAGGGTGCCGAGTTCGAATTCCAGTTGAACTCCTTGCATTCACTTACAAATACCCTTGAGAAAGTTATTAATCCGTCTCTTCCCTCCGGTTATGGGTCAAATAATAGGACAGATTGGGTTCTATAGACTTGGTCGGCAAACAGTCTACCGCAGAAAGAAGTGGCAACCTACTGAGGGATAATCTTTTGCCCAGTTAGTCATGTCTCTTTCGAGACATAATCGCCCAAAGCATGTATCACATATAGCACTTAACTGAGTGACAAGATTGCCGACAAGGTTTTTTCAATTTATCGTTGAGTTGTTTAAATTTAACCGAAAGTTCCATACAAACAGATTTTTCTCGCAATTCTTGCTTGTGGAACTCTCTTCTAGCTCCATCCTTTCCAGTGATCTTTAATCTTCAAAGATTTACATGCAATGTTCATTGTTATCTGACGTCCACCTGATTACTCTTCTTTTGTTCTCGTTGCTTAGTAATGTTTCTGCTTCTTATATCCAACACTCATTAAGCGGTCGTGTTTTTGCAGGTTCACTGCCTTGCTTAGCGGGGAGACTTGATTAAAAATTCGGCAGTGAATATCTTGAAGCGCATGTGTTTGACATGACCGTTCATTACTACCAACATCAAAGTACGACTAAAGTTTTACAAAACAGCTAAGGAAAATCTGAATGTCGAGGTTACAGATTCATCCACGGTTAAGTCGTTTTAGTTAAACAAAGCGAATACATGTGTGTCAGAGTGGAATGTTTGTTTGCATTTGGTTCCGAAACTGGAAAGGAAAAAGGATATCTACTGGTTTCTGTCATATTTTATTTAAAGCTAATATTTTAGATAATTTATTTTATTCACATTCAATACATTTATTTATGTCTCACATTTGTCAACTTCCCTTAAGCCCCAGTGGACAAAGAAACCAACGTCTGTGCATTGGGTCCTGGGCATGACTGTAAACTGCATCCAGCAGCAAAACCTCTGATTGGGATGTCGTGACGAGGATCTTAATTGCTGTTGTTCTCAAGTCCACCCTGGCCCGGGGCGGTAGCACCTCTTAGGGTCCTATCTATGAGCAAATAGTTTGACCTTGGCCTGATGATCATTTAAAGTAAGAAAAACAGCTCCAGACTTATATATTTATATATATATTTCATTAAATGTGCCTGACAAGGGTGATTTAATCCATTTTTTTTTTCAAAAGTTTTCCAGCATCTTAACATTTTTCTGTTTTGTAGGAGTTTTGAAACATGAAAGTTGTCTATAATTTTCTTGTCCCAAACGTATTTAAGGATTTATCGAAATATATTTAAAAGAAAGATGGCCGGGCAAATATATATATATATATATATATATATATATATATAATACCTTCTTGTATCTCATTTATCTTTTGGCCTTTCTTCAATCCTACATATTTTCACACCTTCCCTCAATTTCACTTTCTGTAAAACCACTTAATTAAAGTGAAAATGTTGATATATATATATATATATATATATATATATATATATGAATCACGCACATGTGTGTCTGTCCATTTGAGTGACAAGCTAATTTTCTTGTATGTGCAGTGTCCTTCTGAACGTAGGCGATCATGGCCCACTACCTCTTCCTATTTTGTCACCATTAATCGCCCTTCTCCTGCTATTCCCCTTAATCCCCGCTCAACCATCCATATGTTCAGGTTCATCAGGTATGTAGTGCTGCTTTCCCTTGTCCCTCGTCCTCTCTATCCGTCCCATGAACATCAGGTTCTCCAAGCCCTCCTTCCTCATATGTGTGTCCATCCCCAGCAATTCTTTTTCATTGCTCGCGTGCTCCGTCTATGTTACCTTAGCTTACTTGTGTAGAACGATATTTCTGTTGTTTTATGTAAGTAGCACAAATCAATTTATATACTATGACCTTTGATATTTGTTAGTAAAACCACTGCTTTTGGATATTCTTTCTACCCTAATATCACTCACAACTTCAGCGTAATTGAACAACGGAATTTAATTTTAACTACCTATATATAAGTTTGGCACTTAGTTCAGTACTTAGCCGCGACAATTTGCATATAAATCTTCACTATCCCTGATATTAAGCCCATATGTTCATAAATATCTTCTATTTCTTTTATTTGCCCTGTTCTTTCAGGATGTAGGCGATCATGGCTTTCCACATCTCACTATCTCTGGTGTCTCTTAGCGCGCTTTCTCTTACACCACGCAACCCTCGATCCGTCATCCGAAATATACTATACATAAAAGCATTATTTTTATCACAATAGCATTCGTCTGTGCATTGGGTCCTGGGCATGACCGTAAACTGCATCCAGCAGCAAGACCTCTGATTGGGATGTCGTGAGGAGGAGCTTAATTGCTGTTGTTGTCAAGTCCACCCTGGCCCGGGGCGGTAGCACCTGTTAGGGTCCTATCTATGAGCAAATAGTTTGACCCCAAATTGGGGTCAAAACTCTATAAAAGTATAAAAATACTTTTTTTTATAGAAAAATATACATTTTTGAAAGAAAAATATTACCAACAATAAATTTCTGAAAAAAAAAAATCTCAGCAAAACATTTTTGTATACAAGACTAGAAGACATTTTCAGTTTTCTAAAATAAAAAAGAACAAAATCAAAAAAAATTCATAAAATCTGACTAAATCAAACTTCTCACTATAACCGAATATTAAAAAAAAACCTAAAACTCCCATCTTTTTGGCATTAAATAACCCACGGAGGTTGATATGCCGTTAAACGAAACTCAAACTAAACTTAACTGTGCATTGAATACTGCTATCATATCTGACCACGTGCTCCGCTATTTGTATCGAGGTTAAAGATCTGGAATATAATTCTGATTTGGCATCTCGACTTCAGCCACTTTCTCACCAATGTGACGTGGCTTCCCTTTCCTTTGTAAAAATAGTAATGTCCTTGGTAACTTCCTCTGACGAGCTCTTTTACCCTGGTGTACTTACTACATAAATTTAAGGATTTTGATAGATTGGCACCTGGGTCCCTTAAGTTTACTCCTTAAATTACTAAATGCTAGCTACATATACCGCCAGTGGCACTCTCTTCTGACTCCTTTCTTCTCTAAAACCTCAATCTTCAAGAAAATTAAATGCAGCGTCAATCGCCATTTCCTATCTACTTGAAACATCTTTAGTTTTTTCCTGATATATATATATATATATATATATATATATATATATATATATATATATGTAGTATAGCACGACACACGGAGTTTCATGGACTATGCAATCACAATACGCACCTGGTGATTGCATAGTGCATGAAACTCTGATTCGTTCTATAGACGTGGGATTATATGTATATTTCTTAATAAATACTTAATAAATTTTTTTAATATTCCATTGAGCGATGTATTATTAAAACCAGAAAAATATTTATATATGTGCATGTACGGGTGTGTATATGTTTATTTATTGATATCTACAAACACACACACATACGCATGGACACACATATATAGGATTATATTTAATACTATTTGATAATTAAAGTTAATCCAACACCGTATATTGTTTAGTAAATATTGTATAGAAAATGCGATTCAAACTTTATTTCACAAATTAGTAGTAAAGCGCACACACACACAAACCTATACATATCACTGAAAAGTAATATATATATATATATATATATATATTATTTTCAGTGATTGAACGCTAATTCAAATGACACGCTGATCAGGAGTTTTCATTTATGACCTATTCGTAGCTTTATTTTTTTTTAACAGTTAAAGGCTAATTTTATTACTAGCCTTTCGTACAACTGACTTATAAGCACTGAAAATATAGTAAGTTTCTAGCATGAAAAGTACACCGTATCTATATAAACGTCGAACGAAAAAGACGAAACTCATTTTTAGAAAAGTCTTAAAATGGCACCCGGCCCCTTAATTACACGTTGTAAACTCCATTCCCAGTCTTGACACCTTAATAAGCTCTGACAATTTTAGACTTCATTTATTTTTCCCTTTATAACCCTATGACTGACCTTCAACTTCAATTTCCTTCGTCAATGACTCTGGAATCTTAAAAGAACTTTTCCCTGCTTTCTACATCGTATGACTTCCAAGCTAAAAAATAAAAATAAAAATAAAATGCGTTCCTTGAATTTGCTTTTAATTATACCAGGGGTTGAAATTGAAGATATATGCCTTCTTGCTAGAGTTTGTTTCCCTTTTATAGAGATGTGTTTATCTTCAGTGTGTTTTTCTTTTACTTTTTTGAGGTCAAACGGAAGACAATTTACGCTTCACCGTTATAACATCTGCGAGCAGGATCTCTGCTTACTTAAACTAAATCCGTTTTCAAAACAAATTTGCTTCGAGCGAAGCCATCCATCCTACATTGGAATTTTAAGTATTTTGATGCCTCTGAAACCCAGCAATTTCTATGAGAGAAGAAAAGTGATTAAATGAAAAAGATCAAATAAATAATTAATATTTAATGCAAAATATATGCGAAGTTGTTCCGCCATAGGCAGATATTTACGTTGATTGATTGACTCATTTGTCATTTACGGCTTACCTATCTTTTGCTGGACATTTAAAGCCATAAAATATGTGTTCATATTGTCAGAAGGTTTTTAATATAATAACGAATTTCTTTAAACAAGACTTACTCATTAACCCATAGCTGTGGGCAGAGAGTTGGATTTATACTTTTGGAAACGTTAATATATTTTCAGAAGTAAGGTGTGTATAAAGGTCTGTCATTATCATTAGCATACTGATATTCTCCTTGGGCAACAGCGCATTTTCTACAGATGGTATTACATATGATTAAGTAAGTTACCTATCTTGAATCAACCGTGAGGAAGCGTTATTGTACGAAGGTATATATATAGTCATTCGCAGACAGATCTATTTCGCTGTATCACAGCTCATCAGTACGATTAGGCATTCGATTGTTTTTTACCCAGGATCGAAACCCGACCAAATTGGAGTCAGTCCGCGATTCTACCTCTGAGCTATGGGTAGAAGGAGGCAGACCTTTAGCGTATGATGTATCATACACCAGTAGTTAGAGTGATCCAATTTATTACTAAATGAGTGATGTGTAGATGCTAGAGTAACAATTTTTTTTTCAAAGTCTACCATTCTTCCAGAGTGTTCAATCAGGGTGTGAGAGCGTAAATTTTTACCCCCGTCAAGTGTTCCTCTGAAACATTACCTTACAGTTGAGTATATCGGCATGGTGTAATGGTTAGCAAGCTTGTCTCGCTAGATTTTATTAGCAGTGAATTCACTCCTCACTGGGTACTCCATGTTTTTAGGCCTGTGCCACATATAAGCGTCGCTTAGAAAATGAACATTATCTTACGGGTCATTCTGATAGAGTTCGATCCTCACAAGAATTAAATAACTAAATGTTACTGCAACATTGAAATTGAAAAACCATCTTTGTAGATTCTCCACAGCGTTTCTTGTAATGTTACCGATATTTGCCTTTTGGCGTTACATTAACGAAAATGGATTTTAATTTCAGAGAATATATTTGAACGTATGTTCGTTGTTTCAATTAGCGATTCACAATTTGAAAATACAAAAATTAATTTTATACATATAGCGATATAGAGTGCTTTGCAAAAGTATTAGGACAAGAACTATTTTATATTTTATTAGGCATATTGACAGAAAATAAACAATTTAATTTAAATAATTTGTTTGATTTAATCAACAAATGCTTTAACAAGAAAAAATACTTATTGCAAATTAAATTTAATATTTACTATAATAGATTTTTCTTTGTATTAAAATAATAATTGCGACAATTTACCAATCGCATCTAATATATATATATATAGTACTGTGCAAAAGTATTAGAACAAGAACTACTTTATCTTTTATGAGGCATATTGACAGAAAATAAACATTTTAGTTAAAGTAATTTTATTTGATTTGCTCATCAAATGTTTTAACAAGAAAAAATAATTGTGACAAAATAAATTTAATATTTAGTATAATAGCCTTTTGCTTTAAAATAATATAATAAGTGCGATTGGTAAATTGTCGCCATTAATATATATATATATATATATATATATATATTTATATATATAGTACTGTGCGAAAGTATTAGGACAAGAACTATTTTATCTTTTATGAGGCATATTGACAGAAAATAAAAAAAATAACTAAAGCAATTTATTTGATTTGTTCAACAAATGCTTTAACAAGAAAAAAATACTTTTTACAAAATAAATGTAATATTCAGTATAATGGCCTTTTGCTTTGATCACAGCCTTCATTCTGCCAGGCATTGACATCACAAGCTTCTTCAATGTATCTAATCGTATCTTCTGCCAAGCAGCTTGTATTTGTTCCCTAAGTGTGTTTTGTGAAGTAACATTAGATTTATGAATTTTTTATCCCTAATATCCCATAGATGTTCAATATAGTAGTTTCCAAATAACTTGTTTAATAGAAGATAAGAAAATTAAATATGACATTTTTAATACATTTCTTTTACACCTAGTTTTAAATAATGAATATTCATTAGCAATTTATTTGTCTTTTCACTTTGTATTCGAATTTCAGTGAGATTTTTAGGAAAATCACCCTTGTCCTAATACTTTTGCACAGTACCGGTAGTGTGCAAAAGTGTTATGACAGGAGTGATTTTAACTTTATTTTGATGTCTCATAAAAGATAAAATAGTTCTTGTCCTAATACTTTTGCACAGTACCGGTACTGTGCAAAAGTGTTATGACAGGAGTGATTTTAACTTTATTTTGATGTCTCATAAAAGATAAAATAGTTCTTGTCCTAATACTTTTGCACAGTACTGTTACTATTTAAAGACATTCCTACAGGGGCAAGGTGTGACACGTGGTCATAACGTCAGGCTGGCCTTTGAAAAAACTGCCCAGTCCGTGTGACTACTGTCGAGCTAGTGCTAAAGTTCCAATGAACCTCCCCATTTTATTGCAATGAGGAAGATGTTGCATTAGAGTTAGAACCAAAAGGTTTTCTCGTGATGGGGAATTATATAAATAGATACTTCTCATTGATCTCGTATCAATTAGAATAATTGGCAGGTTTTAACGTATTA
The DNA here is from genome assembly GCA_037127315.1 of Ascarosepion bandense. NCBI lineage: Eukaryota > Metazoa > Mollusca > Cephalopoda > Sepiida > Sepiidae > Ascarosepion > Ascarosepion bandense. The sequence continues at coordinate 731,583 of JBBBDQ010000674.1, read as the reverse complement.
GTCGATTGCAGCGTTACAGTAATCTCAACACAACATCAAATATTCCAAGCCAACGTCTGTATTTGCTGACTACTACCGTGGTCTTCTGCTCGACTCAGTTCAATTTAGTAAATATATATAAATCTGTATTGATTTTCATGGTATTCACTGCTATTTTTTCTATTAGAAGCTTAGTGCAACAATTTCACTCACGACGTTTCACCCTTCAAGAGTTTAGACTTTAATAAAGACTAGCAGTATAGCCCTGCGTTGCTCGGGTGTAATGAAACTAATCCTTGGTTCTGGAGCTCAGTCTCTTTGAACGTTGGCACGAAAAACTAAAAAAGCAACAGTTGTTTCCAGTCAAGGCGCAACCGTAGATTGAAAGAAAAATGAATTGATGTTGGTCAAATTTTGATTTCCGGTATCGATACGTTTTCCGTCGCAAACTGAATTTTCAAGGCTAAGTAAGTCCCCTGAGTAAATGGTATCATAGCTGAAATTAAGAAAGACAATTACACTTATTTAGAGCAAAATCCGAAGCAAAAACCAAAATAAAAGCGCTGAAAACCTTCTTTTGATCAGACCTGATGGATATCGGGGTATCAATTTCCAATATCAGAGTCAAATAATTAATCAAAAGATAAACTAACCGAAGCCCATGAAAACTTATCGTACCCATTGGGAGTAAAATTGGAGAAAATGTGCCATATTGATGGCTGAATATCGGTTTTTGATCAGATTCGAAAGAATATCGGCGGTATCGATTTCTGATATCGAGGAAAATGAGTCGTCTGAGAAGATCTACTAATGTTTGAGACTAAAAAATATAATTTGACCAAGTTAGAGCAAATTCTGCAGCAAGAACCACGATAAATGGGATGAAATCCTGATCTTGACCGGACCTGATCGGATATCGGGGTATCGATTTCCAAGATCTGGGGGAAATCGGAAAAAATAAGTAGCCCATGACGTGACCAGAAGTCTAAGAATATTTGTGTGAAGTTTGGTGAGAATTGGATAAAAATGTGGATTTGTATAAAGGACAAACAGACAGAGAGAAAGACAGAAACACAAACATCTTGCCTTATATATATATATATATATATATATATATATATATATATATATATATACAGGGTGATTGAAAAGTAAATCCCCGTTTTAAAATACATAGAGGTTACTTACTATATTTTAACAATAACTGGATAGAAAAAGAATGCGTTTTTACATAAGGCTTCAATTAAAATTCAATATGAGCACCTTTCGATACCAAACTTTCGAGCCTCACAGGAATCGCGTTAACTGATTACTATCAGGAATTCTTGTAGCATGGAAGGCATAACTACTACTATTCTTTCTTCAAGTTCTTCCAAAGTCTCAGTTTGGTATAGTGGAATTGCCAAATAAAAAAGCCACAGGATTTTGAATCAGAACTCCTGATTGGTTACTCATACATAAAATAAGGACATACTTTTAAATCCTGATATAGATTCTGGTGTTTTAGTGCGTGCATCACTGAAAGGCTGATTTTATATTTTTATTTATTGTTCTTGATGCGTTGCTGGTTTCAATCACAGGCGAGAAAATATTTTGTTTGGCCGTAGACATAGCGAAAGCTGCACAGAATCTTATACACTTTTCTTTAAGGTAAGAAAATTGCTACGAATAAAGAAAACATTAGATAGTTAAGGAAGCTGAGATAAGGGCGTGACGAGTAAAAGAATTTGAGAAAGAAATAAAATTCATGGAGAGGGTAGACTAAGATGTCTGCTTGAAAAAACGAAGAGATTGCTACATATAAATGATGAAAACAGCTGCAAAATATTGGAGACAAAGAGACGTATTGTTTTACAGACGGAAAAAAGACTGTAACTTTAGGATAAAAGTGTGTCTAGCAAGAACAATATATATAGGTATTAATATAAAAATAGGAAATAAGCAAGAGGAATAATTAAGACATATATATATATATATATATATATATATATATATATATATATACTGTTAAATATAAGAGACAATAAATGTCTATCATGTTTAATCATGAGCCGTTCTAAACGTCGTATTTTGGCTTTAATTTCAGTTGAAAATAAGGACAAAAATTCTCCAAGAATTGGATAATTTGTCATTAATTTGGTTCTAAGCTTTCGGCTCACATGAGCCATCTTCAGAGAGGTTATCAAGACGGTAATACAATAACATCCACCATCACCGACGATTTTATTTTGTGTTGATATAAAACTCCGCTAGGCAACGGCAATAGTTACCAAAAAATTATCCAAATGTTGGAGAATTTTTGTTTTTATTTTCAACTGAAATTAAAGCCAAAATACGACGTTTGGAACGGCTCATGATTAAACATAATAGATATTCATTGTCTCTTATATTTAACAGTATATGTTTAGAAAATTATTTGCTGCCTCGATATATATATATATATATATATATAAGTAATGGAAATATATAATGCGGAAATCAAATTAAAATTTACACGATGATAATAAAAATATATTTTTTTTTTAAATATCACCTCTTGTACGTATAAAGTGAATTATTATGAGAGCGCTCTCAATTATTAGAAAAGAATTTCAGTCGCGTTACTATATCTAATATAGTCGTCCTATATGACAATGCATGTTGGACAATCTCAACATAGATTTGAAGCAATAGAAATGTGGTTCTATAGTTTGTCAGTCTGTCATTGTAGTACAGTGGATATCGGCTTGGAACGAGAAACCGGGGAGCCGAGTTCGAATTCCAGTTGAATCCATTCCCACAGTAGGTTGCTCTTCCTTTGGAAGGTAGACTGGTTGTCAACTAAAAGTATAGAACCCGATCTGTCCTGCTATTTAACCCATAGTTGGAAGGGGAAGCGAATGATTCATATCTTTCCAAGGTATTGGCACGTAGGTGAATTCAACGAATTCAAATGGAATTCGAACTCGGCTCTCATATTTCTTATTCCAAGTTCGAATTCCAGTTGAAATTATTCAGCGTACTTTAAATTTCCGCTATGATCAATGAAGCTGTAAGGGAAAGGCATGAATCCACCATTTCTTGTTAAACAAACTCATCAGTGGCAAGCTGCGATATTTAACATTGAAGAAAATGAATAAATAAATTCAGAAAAAAGATCTTACAGATAAACTTCTCGTTCTCTAGGCTATAAGAACAAAAGGCTGTTACACACGTTATTAATCTTGACAAAGAAATAATAGCAAAAAACATATGCGAATATGCGTGACGGCTAAAAGATAGATAGCTTAAGTCAGTCAGTGATATTTTTAAAAATAAAAAAAATCATTAAAAGCAATCCTTTCGAAGGATTAAAAGAAAGCAGGGGAAAGATTTCAAACAACGACCAGAGAAAAAAGAAGGATCCAATTACCTACAGCTTTCAAACAGTGCAATTCTTCTTTCCTTGACGTCTGTTTTAACCATCTTATAATTATCACACTCAACAAACTAAACTTTTAGTCTCATCACCCCTCATGTTTTTTTCTTCAAATCTCCTGTATGGGAGATTACTGTGTACTTTACTTCGGACGGAGGAAACTTTTTTTTCCTACGAGCTTATGAGTGTAAACATCTGTGAAATAAAGAGAATGGCTGTAGCGAGCAAATAATATGTCTCTGTGTGTGTATGTGCGTGCAAGTTCGTTCCTGTTAACGCATCCGTAAAGTACGTTTAGGGAAAGGAAAAGGAGCATTAGGTTATTTTCTAATTATTACACGTCTGTTTTAAATTATACTCGCCCTTGTGTCTTCTCTTCCTGTTTGTCTCTTCCGCTTGGTTTTCTAGCCTCCCTTTACATTTTTTACGCGTCTCTCTCCATTTCACACGATCGTCTGCTTATTCCACTCTGCTTCCTATTTTTGCCACGGAGCGTTTTCATAGCTTTCTCTTATTTGTCTTCCTATCAATCTTTATAACTTTTTCTGTCTGTTTGATTCTCGCTTTCTCCATTTATCTTTCTTGCATTTTGTTTTCATTTTTATGTTTTTTTCCATTTCAAAACCATCTTTCTTTTTCTACCAGTTCTGTTCTTCATTCCACTTACCTCCTGTAAAATAACACACTTTTAAGAAGATGCATTCCTCATTACTGTAGAGGAAATTTGGAGACAATTTTTGAGTTAGCTTTTTCGTCCAATGTCTGTTTTGTTTTATTTTTATTCAGCCTTCTAGAAAATCATGAATAGTCACTTTTACAACTGTTTAGGATGTAGTTTCCGGCTTTTTCTTTTTCAATCTTTTCACTCCTTTTATCTTTTTTTTTTTCAATTGGACTATATAGACTAAACTATACCACACACCACCCACGTCTATTGAACAGGTGAAGAGGCTCATCCCTTGTTCCCTGTTTAGGATGTGGTCTCCGGCTTTCTCTTTCCCAATCTTTTCACTCTTACATAGCCCCTTGCACATCAGTGGCGTTACCGCCTTGCTTGGGGTGATATGATTAAAAAAAAATCGCGTGTGCTTATCATTAAGATACTGTAAAACTTCCAAGGCTTTTGACATTAAATTCATTTTTTCTCTGCGAGAATATTATACAGCATGACTTTATTTCTAAAATGTAATTAATGTAATCCAAATTTAAATTTCAAAACGTTCTACATATATTTTTTCGTTCGTTTTTTTTCTGTGAACTATCAACACTTTGTGGGTTAATTTCAACAAGAAAATATTTTTAGATGAGAAGTTATTTTACTATTTAATCAATAGCTGGGGGAAGAGGTAGATTTATATATTTTAGAAGTTTTACATAGACAACAAAATAAGTGAGGTATTCGTAACTTTCCCAAGGATATTTCTGGGCAAGTAAATATAAAGAACCAAATTGAAATTGAAACCCGTTCTTCAGTTAAGAATTCCGAGCCATTATGCATTACACCAACCGTACGGCAAGCTTACAAAACCTGGCATTTCCAAACGGTCATCCATCTGGATACTGGCCATTTTTTATCGTTTCACCCCATGCAAGGCAGTTACGCCACTGATGCGCAGGGGGCTACATAAAAGTAAAAGATTAGATAGGAGGAGAGTAAAGAGAAAGACGAAGCAGTTACAGAAGGTGTCAGAGAAAAGAGCAAGAGAAGGATGGGAATATAGGTGTGATGACAATTGCAAAGGTAGAGAGAAAGGAAAATATATACAGGGTAATGTAGAAAGAACAGGAGTCAAGTGGTTAAGAGATGGGAATTGACATTGCATTTAAATTCCTGGATGTTGTAGCCCTCAGGAAAGCAAGAATATGGAAGAGAGTGAGAGAGAGAAAAGCACGGTCATTCTGAGGATTTATCTGCCATTCTGATGATGAGATTATAGTCTCGAAATATCAATAATAATAAACAGGTCATACAAACACCTCCCGACCTTCCTTTATTTCATTCAACGCATTGTGACAGCCTTCAAGACATAACACATACATATATTATTATGTAAATATAAAGTGGGGGATCAATTTTATATTACAATCGATATATAAATTGATCCCTCATTTTACTGCCACCATCATCCTTCTGATACCCACTTCCTGACACCCCCTATAACCTGTAAATTTTCCTCATAACTTTCCTCCTATGTAACCCCCTGCAAAACAATGGCAGTAAAATGCCTTGCTTGGATCGACACGATTATATATATATATATATATATATATATATATATATATATATATGTATGTATTAATATTTAATACTCTGTAGTCTCTATATATTCTATTAGATTTATAGTTAGCCTACAGGAAAGATCTATTTTCACCCCTGGATATCTGATTGTAATTGAATTCAATGTACATATGTATTCTTTATACCGCTGAACTGAACTGGCCTATTCGTCGGGAAATTATTACGGTCCTGAAGCATACCGTTTGTAGGCTCTCAGAATCATTTTCAACGCCTAAGACATGTTGAATGATGTTCATATCAGACAGCTAACATATCAGTTAGATTATATTTTTGAAACCGAATTTTTGAGTATAGCATATAAGCCTAGCATGAATATTACGAAAAGTGCAATTGGCGTTTTAAGTTCAAATCAAAACTGAGGTTTGTGGCGTTTACTTTCTTCGAAATTTTTATCTGAAAATCAGAAATATATTTCATCTAGCCCATTCCGAAATAAGCATAAATACTAGAAAAGTTTGAGATTTCTAGAACCGTTCGAAAATCCGGCTATGATGAGGAAATTTTGAATTGAAAACCAGATGAGTGTGGAGCTAATAACTCGACCCATTCTTGTTACTAAATTCTCAGTGAGAACTCATGACGTAATAAGGTTTTGTCCATGTAAAACACAAGGGAATATACAGAGTTAATATGTACGCCTATGAGAAATGGGCTGATTTTACCTAAATCTCTCCCTATAGATCACTTGAATACATTTTATCAATTTTAACTCTCATTAAATAACTAATCTTGTAAAATTAATACGGATTATTTAATTAATATTCATATTGCATTTTCGTGGTTTTCCTACCGAAAATTACTCTTTCACATTATATATAAACCCTCTTGATGAAGGCAATAGACAGCAGCCAATACTAGGAAATATTCTAGTCTATGTAAATTTCAAACGGGGTGGTTTGCAAGCTTGATTCCCTAGAACCTTTTAAAACTGAGGAGTGAGTTCGATCGTTACTGGATACTCCATACCTTTGGCTTTGTGCCACATCTAAGCGGGGCTTAAAAAATCAAGTAGGTAAATTTCAAACACACATGCGTTTTTAAAAGATTCATCACCCTGAAAATGTTGCTTAATGTTTCCGATTTTTTACATAATCTCTTTCCTACTATTTTCTCTAATCAATAAGGCCAGTTATATTTTTCTTTCGGTTTGTTGATTGGAGAAAACTAACGGGTGCCTGTGGACCTTTTTGAATAAATTTAGTCAAGTTCTGTTGTACCAATATTAGTATCTTTACGACGAAATTTGATGTATTATCTAAGTATGAGTAGACTAACCGAAACAAGACACAGTCGTTTACTTTCATTAGCATAGTTTACGGTTGAAAGTCGATTTTTAAACTTCTGTAAATTTTGTTGTTAGCTGCTAATTTTCTATTGAGCACCTCTCCATTCCGTAACCTTTCGAGAAACGAGACACTTTAAAGTGCTTTTTGCAGATTTCCCTGCATTTAATTGCTAAATTGAATAATGCATTGTTCAAACGTACATTTAATGACTATCAAATCTAACTAAAATAAAGATATCTCTGATCTTTTCATGTCCCTGTATAAAATTATTTACATCAGTATTTTTTTCTGAAAATGTTCGTTCTCCACAGAGGCGGTAATGTACTTGTTGGACCTTTTCTCACAAAGTTAACAGTCGAAAGCTTTCGGCAAATATTTCTTTTTCATCTTTTTAACAGTTAATTGTGGAGATCAACTTTCATCTTTTCCGTGATCTCACCAGCTGAACTTGTCAGGCTTCAGGTTCACGACAGACATCTCGTGTGAATAATTAAATGAGGAGAAATAGCGTTCCATAAGGAGAGCAATACAATGCAATGAATTAAAGTGGTATTATTATTTAACAATATCCGTGTATTCATTACATTGCTATCGTGGATTATTTAAATTTATAGCTACTATTGTGATGCACGTTTAGAAAAGGATCCAAATTATGATCATCATATTTATTTATTTCTCTTGAAAGAAGTGTTCTTCTGTATTGTCTCACTGATGCATGACACATGCTCCCAAATACACACTGATTCGAGGTGGTAGCAACTATGAGCAAATATTTAACATCCAAACTGAGGGCCAAAAGATATAAAAGTATATTTTTTATAGCAAATATAAAACCAATTCATTATTATGAAAAATATTACAAGTAATATATTTGAATTAAAAAAAAAATACGCTCTTTAAAAAAATACGTTACTGATCGATAAATTATTTCTTACAAAGATAATATTTTCTATTCATACAAATCTCACCCCAAGCAAGGCATTCCACTGCCACTATTGCGCATGGGGTTACATAGGAGAAGGTAAAGAGAAGGAGTGGTTAGACATAGGGAATGTTAGGAGGAAGGTGACAGATGAGTAAGGATAACGAGGATGAGGGTTGGGCAGATGGGAAGAGTGTTTGATAGAATGGGAGCAGGTTAGTGTGTTAGGAGGTGTCTATTGAACTTACATTTAAACTCCTGGAGATTGTAGCCGTCGGGGAAGCAATCGTGAGGAAGAGAATTCCACAGTCGGGAAGTGCGAGGAAAGAAACTGTTGGAGTAGAAGTTACGGCTGCATTTTATCCTAAAAATTTTGTCGGCATTAAACAACCCGTTGATGTTTATATGCAGTAAGATAAAATAAACCAAACCTGATCTACAAACAGATTTCTTACAAAAAAAGTATATTCTATTCGTACAATTCTATCCTAAAAATATTGTTGGGCTTAAATAGCCCATAGAGGTTACGATGTGCCGTAAAACAAAATAAATCAAACCTAATCTTATGTTGGTCACGTTTTTATTTTTTTATTTTTTATTTTATTTTATTTTTTTTGTCTCAATTTTTTATTTTATTTCAGTTATCTAAATGGCTTCTGCTATTTTTGGACAGACAATTTGGGGACGCAAAGTTGGAAAAAAATGCACTGATTGAATAAAATAAATTTCTGAAGTTAATTTCATAAGTTGGCAACTAATTCAGACGAATTACATTCTTGGGTTCCATAAATTCAAACTTTCACAGCTAATAATCAACATGAACACTGAGTCACGACTAATCATCGTGTTTTTTATATTACATTTGACAGGATGGAATTTCAATCATACAATTTTCCCCAAGAACTTCTGCATTGTGAACAAACTCCTGAGTGGTTACTTCTCCGAACATTAGAATTTTATTATCTTCAATTATAAGATTGACCTATACTCTATATATCATTATCATATACAATATGTATAATTATGAATAAAAATGAAACATGTTATTTTGAGATACGTTTCCGACATTGTTCTTAACTTTATTTTATTGTCGGATTCACAGATTCAACTTTTATATATATATATATATATATATATGATGGAAGTAGTAGGATGATTTGAATAATTACGTAAGTAATTCATCGAGCTTTTTATTCGACCTCTGTTAAGGTCGAATAAAGAGCTCGATGAATTACTTTCTTAATTATTCAAATGCTCCTACTATTTCAATCATATCTCTGTGCTTCAAACATGCTTAACTTACTATGGATTTAGCGGCTTGTGTTGGAGAAGTCGTTGCTCTGGGAGGCATCATCCTACGAGTAAAGGAGCTGGGATGAGTTCCACCACGGAATTTGTGAACGAGCGGCGCGTCATCGAGTTTAATTTGTTCCCCTTTCGTCCCCCGGGCCCGTGGTACAGTTGGTATGACATCAGCTTAATAACCCAAAACTGTCTGGGTTTGACTCCTGGTAGTGGATGTGCACTGCGGAAGAGTCCGAAATATAGGACGAAACGGCCGTCCAGTGCTTTCTGTTGAGGTCGAATAAAAAGCTCGATGAATTACGTATTATATATATATATATATATACATATATATATATATACGTACGTACGTACGTGTGTGTGTGTGTGTGTGTGTGTGTGTGTGTGTGTGTGTGTAATCAGCAGTTTACTTCTCAAATAAACCCGAGGTAACAAAAGAAAGATGTATAAGGATGATGCTATTCTTAAAAGACCAACAGTTGTATCTTTCATTTGAATAAAAAACAGATTACCATGAAGAACATTAAAAAAATACTGCTACAGAATTCAACAATTTGTCAGCAAATGCGTGGCAATAACACACTTTGTGTAATGATCAAAGAACTTCTACCCAGGAACGTATGTTTTGTATCAACAAATGATTCTACGAAGAAACTAAATCTATACACCTGCAAAATTCAAACACTAGACATATTTATCAACATTTTCTTTTTTTATTTTACTTCTGAACGGATTCAAAGCAATATTCAGCAGATTTAAAATAACCTTTGCACTTGGCAATGAGCCAATAATTCAATTTTCACTAATGAGTAGAAATGTCAGGGAACAAATAGTAGAAATAATTGATTTTCTGCGCCGTTCCATCAGTCATTTATTGCGTATAGAGTCACGTAGAAGCGATTTCGGTACAGATTCGGAAGCTGAAATCCGTAATGACTAACGAATTATGGTGCTTCAAGCTTACTAAAATCAGTAGACAGACAGACAGACAGACATTTATCTTTTCATACTACGGATTAGATGGCGTGTGTGGTAGTTCGCATGGTAATGAAAGAATGCCGCCAAATCATCCCATTTTTTCTAGTCAGTTTCGTATTATTTACAATCTACGATGAAGTCAAAACCGTTTTTTATTAAGTTGTAAAGTGTACTATTGATTAGTATCGACAGACTAGATAGATAGATAGATAGATATGCATTGGGATCAAATATATACCAAATATTGACCTGAAACCAATAGAATATTAATATAATGATCAAATCCCAAACGTTCTGAAATTTAACCTGTTTAAATTTCATTAAAGCTTCATCAAACTATGCACTATAGAAAAAAAAGAAAATAAATTCTGCTTTTTTTTATTGTGTGTTGTTTTATTTTCATTGATTAATCATGTTTCAAATGCATTTGACATGTTAAGCATTAGTATCATTTGCATTCTTCGGTGTTAAAGGAGTAACGATGCTTTTTTATGTAAGTGTGGGCAAGTTTATGTAAGGGTAAGCAAATTTTAAACATAACAATATATATATATATATATATATATAAATGCAAGATTAAATAAATTGCAGACAATATGTTTTCTTACTTTTAATAAAATCCGTTCATACTCATCTTTCGCGTATTACAATCAAAAGATGTCAGAAATTAGCTGTAACATTGACATTTCTATACATCAAAAATAAAATTCCTGTCTACATTCACAATATAAAAAATAATGACCGATAACACAACTACCCTAGATCAAGAAAACAACAAAAGCACACTACAGATTCTCGAGGCAATATTTATTAAAACCTTTAAGCCGTCAATTAATATAATCAGCTATAAATACTGTAATAATGTTCTAAAATGTTTGAAAAAAGAACAGTTTTTCAAGTTTTAGCATGTGCATGACGATGACATTACAACATATTAAAGAAAAATCATTTTGGATAATTTTCACGTTCTAATGTACGCTAGCAATTTGTCAATCGTTTTATTTGAAGCAGAAAAAATGTACAGTAATTTTTAGCAACAGATTTTTCCGGTTTCATTTTTTACCATAACTCACATCCCTGAAGATTATCTCGGAAAGAGGTTGAAAGTACTTGGTTACCTTGAGAAATGAATGAAAATAACAGCTGCCAACGTTACAGCTCATTTCTGACATCTTTTGATTGTAATACGCAAACGATTGTCCATGAATATGAACGGATTTTATTAAAAATAAGCAAATATAGTGTTTGCAATTTATTTAATCTGATATATTTAAAAGAAAATTTGCTGCCTAAATACACACACACACACACACACATATATATATATATATTCAATTGCATCTGTCATGCGTTATGTTTTATGTATAAAATATAAAAATATTTTCATTTATGCTCTTTCAACTGCAATAAACCTGTTTTTCTAAATCTATTTTTCTTTCAGTCTTTCTATCTGAAATATGGCTGCAAATATTTGCAGTAAAATACCAAATGTTGAAGAAAAAACTTTATGTCAGAATGGACTGATAAACATACTCTCTGCAGTCGAAAAAATATGGAAGAATTTCTAAGCTATTGAAAGGCTTCTCTATTAGCAACACATTGTTTTGTATTTAAACATTGAAGACTAGACAAAGATGTGTCTTAAATTTTCTTATTTTCTCTTCCACCTATTTTGTCATAGAAGCGGTGCTAAGTGGTATTCTATGGGAAAAAATTCTAAACAATTGAATGTTGCCAGTTTTAAAAAGATTTAATAAAGTGCTAAATTTCATTGAAGAATATCTAAGATTTTACTTAAATAAATCGCGTAAATAGCAGTGAACACACACACAAACACACACACACATAGGTAGAGTTATAATGAACAGAGTGAGGTGTCTAAGGATGTGCGTTGTGGTACAGTGGATATCGGTTCGGAACGAGAAACCAGGGATCCGAGTTCGAATTCCAGTTGAATCCATTGTATTCACTTACGCGCAAATACCCTTGGGAAAGGTATTAATCCGTCTCTTCCTTCCAGTTATGGGTTAAATAGCAGGACATATTGGGTTCTAAAGCCTTGGTCGGCAACCAGTCTACCGCAGAAAGCAATGGCAAACTACTGCGGGATAATCTTCTGCCCAGTCAGTCGTGTCTCTTTCGAGATATGATCGCCCAAGCGTGTATCACGTATGGCACTTAACTGACTGACTGAATATAATAGTTGAACATATGATTAAGGCTTCTACTGGGCGTAAAGTGGGGGTTCTGTTTTATATTGTTATGAAGTAATAAACCGATCCCCCACTTATTACTACATAATAATATAATACATATCTTCCCTTTCTAGCTATGAGTCAAATAACAGGACATATTGGGTTCTAAAGCCTTGGTCGGCAACCAGTCTACCGCAGAAAGCAATGGCAAACTACTGCGGGATAATCTTCTACCCAGTCAGTCGTGTCTCTTGCGAGACATGATTGCCCAAGCGTCTACCACGTATGGCACTTAAATGACTGACTGAGGTGTCTAAATATAGATATGCATATAAAGAAAGAAGATATGGAGGAAGTAAGGGAAGATAAAGAAAATGTATATAAGCAATAATACGGAGAAGAAAAAAAGAAAGAAAGAATGAACTTTAGAGAAGAAAAGATGAGATGGAGAAAGAATGTAATAAATATATGGACAAAGAAATAAAGAAAGCAAGTAAGAAAGAATGAAAAAGAAAAATAAGGAGAAAGAAAGTAAGGAAAATATGTAAAAAGGGCAAAAGAAAGAAAGAATGAAAGTAAAATATTAATATGGAAAAAAAAAACGAAAATGATGTCGTGAAAGAAAGGAAAAAATATAGAAAAAGAATGAAAAAAGATGAAGAAAGAAAGAAAAAGATATGGATAAAGAATGAAAGAAACAAACAAACAAAATATGCAAGGAAATAGGGAGAAAGAAAGAAAAATATATGGATTAAGAAAGAATGAAAAAGAAATAAAGGAAGGGATATGTGATAAGGAAGAAAATAAATAGGCACAAATGCGTAGACTGGGATAGATAGATAGATAGATAGATAGATAGATAGATAGATAGATAGATAGATAGATATGAACTGACTGAGATAGATAGATAGATAGATAGATAGATAGATAGATAATTAACTGTCTGAGATTGTAGCGAACTGCCTGAAACGGAAACAAGTTTTGATCTACAATTTTCATTGTATAATTTACGTTTTATATGATTAATAGACAAATATTGGGTTAAGTACCATGAAAGTAGAAAGGAATGCATTAAAAAAAGAAATATTTTTGGCATCCCTTTACGTGTGTAAACATCCGTATCTTTTTGTCTGACTGTTTATGTGATTCTGTGTGAATATATGATTTTATAAGTACGTCTGTGCCCACGTATGGGTATGTGTATATATGTATTTTTATCTCTTTTCTGTTGGTTTGTTTTCATTTTTAGGAATGAAGGTGATGAATATGATCTTCGAATACAAATTAAGCAATTCCAAATTCACGGTTTCTTCTTTTTTTTTTTTTCATTTAGCCCACACAAAATTTTATAGAATGTTAGGATATCATTCGGAATGCTTCGATCCTTGATTGCATTAAAGCCAGACAAATAATTTGGCTTAATTTTGAAAAACGAAATGTTTGCTTAAAGCCAAGACATTGATATAGTCATCAAATAAAAGAACACCTAGTCTGTTTCTGTCTGTCAGTTTGTTTCGCTCTCTCTCTCTCCCTTTTTATCTCTCTCTCTACACACACACACACACTCACAAGTATATATATATATATATATATATATATATATATATATATAGTGACTTCCTTTTCGGTTTCAAACTTTTGTCACTTTTTGCGAACAAAATCTAGGAAAAAATAACACAAGTGCAGCATTCAAATTCGGTAAATAGTTTTGTTTCGTGCGAGAAAAAATGGATAGTATTTGGCTACAAAGTTAGAGCCATCATGAAGACATTGATGTATTCCCAGATATAATGGGTGAATAGAATTGAATGAAGAATCTTAACGCAGAAAATAAGTTTCTTCCTGAAGTATTCGTTATTCATCTCGCTAAAGTCTTTCTCTGTCTCTTTTTCTCGTTCTCATTTCTTTCTCGCATCGACTCTGAATTCTGGATATATATATATATATATATATATATATATATATATATATATATATATATATATATATATCCTGGCCAGAAGCGTCTACCGACATTGATGAACCGTGATACAGCAAAACAGGCATGTATGTGGATGACTAATATATATATATATATATATATATATATATATATATATATATATATATCGAGTTAAAGAGGACCCTAGATTTTACGATTTTGAGTTCTCTGGTATTTACTTTTAAAATGAAAATGGCCAGTACAATAAATATTTTTATAGATTATCATATATATATAAGTATATTTGTTATACCATTAAAAATTAAAAGTACATTGCAACACGGAAATTTCTATGTTTCAAGATTTCTATCTTGTTATCAGACAATGTTAGATGTTAGTTGTGAAAATGATTTTCATTTACAAGTGTTTAAATGAAAATTATATATATATATATATATATTCAGTTTTACATATCTCTCTCTCTCTCTCTCTCTCTATATATATATATATATATATATATCAGTAAAACTGAATAAAGAAATGAAGTTCTCTTGAATTTTTTGAAATTGAGTTTTTTCGACTTGTTAGTAGTTAAACATATTCAAATGTCTCATCCTTCAGATATTAGCAAAAGTTACTAAGTTTATTGTATATATATATATATATATATATATATATATATATATATTAGCTTATTTTGTAGGAAAAAAGATTACTCGGTCGATGCTTCAAGTAGATCTTATTTAATTTATCACGTATATTCTCATAAAATTAAGTATCAAATACTTACATATAATCCTCCAACTATGCAGAAATGAATAGATAGAAAAAGAAAAGTATGTACGAAGGTAAAACAAAAAAAACATTATCTGTTCTTTCACCAGAACTATGTGTATAATTACCCGAACGGTTGAGCACTCCGAATGAAACAGTGGTGTTTACCCTTCAAAACGAGATGCAGTATCGATCGGTACATTCATTACTAAGATTTATTGAATGCGATAGTCGATAGATATATTACACACCGTTTAATATGTAATAAATGCGGCGTGTGTTTCAAATACCAAGCTTCCACTAAAAAGCGCTTGAAATTATATATATATATATATATATATATATATATATATATATATATATATATAGTCATCCGCTGACATTCCAGCTTCGCTGTATCACATTTCATCAGTACCGTTAGATATCTGATTGCTTCTAGCCAGGATTGAAACACGACTGAATCTAAATGAGACGTCGATTCTACCTCTAAGCTATGGGCGCTCGGTGTAGGGAAGCAGCTTTTAGTTTGTTATTTACACAATGTAACCACATGCCAGGAGCCGAGAGAGTTAAATTAATTACTGAATGAAGGATGCGTGACTAGCGGTGAGTAGCTACTGTTTTTAAAGTCTACTATTTCCCTGTAGTATATTTTTAAAATCTCCCCTGTCTCCATATATATATATATATATATATATATATATATATAAACGTGATTATATATAATTATACTCGTCTCGAAAACCTTCCTCGAAAAATTTCGAACGAAAGAAAAAAATGGTTTCAAAAAAGAAAAAAAAGGAGCTTAGGTTATGATAGTCTGTCAAAAGTGTTCGGACAGAAATTAGCACGACGCCCAAAGACAAAAGAAAAAACCCGACACGAGTAACCATCTAGCAGAAAGCGCTCAATACAAAGGTGGAGTGAACTAAATAGAACCTAATGAGCCAGACGAATTTACCTAGGTTTCTCCGAAATGGATCGTCAGGGAAAGGTGGCTGCAGCTCATTAGGTTATATATATATACGTGTGTGTGTGTGTGTGTGTGTGTGTGTGAGCTAGGTAAGTAAATTTAAAAACGAAACAAAAAAATATTGCGAACATCAATGTAAGATATTGTCAAAGGAATGAGATACATATAAGAAAACTGAATTGAATTTATTTAAATCGTTTGACTATCGGTTCATTTGTTTGACTATTAAACAAGTAATCATTTAACGGTACGAAAGAATGTATCATGTTTAATTCAAAACTGTTGCAATACAATCTTTTAGTACAAGTAGTGTGCAGTGTACACAGACTGCAATATGGCTTTGTAATTAGATTATCAATGTATGTACTATTAGTGATACTATGCACAGTTAGATTAACCAAATGCAGACGACAGTCCTGCTCCTGCAGCTTCTTCTCTCGCACTCCCCGCCTGTGGAACTCGCTTCCATATTCTTGCTTTCCTGAAGACTACAACCTCCAGGAATTTAAATGCAATGTCAATACTCATCTCTTAACCACTTGACTCTAGTTCTTTCTTTTTACTCTTACGTAGCCCCCTGCACATCAGTGGCATTACCGCCTTGCTCGGGGTGGTAAGATTTTAAAAAATGCTATAGGTTAAATTGCCTCATCTGTGTTTCAGATGAACAATTCTTTTTACCATATTATTTTTGTTTTCGAGTTTATATAAAGATGGGAACACATGAGGCTATAGATACATCCTGTCAGATAAGGGTTGTTTCTTAATTGTGCTTCTTATATGCTGTAGGTGTTTGCAAAGATCATGAATGAATTCGAGTTAGTCTTGGCAGGTGTCAAGTCTCGAAAGAGAGGTGAAACTCGAATCACTCTTGACATGCGCATATCGCGCTGTAGGCCATTAGCAAATCTCCATGTCTGCTATATCTTTTCGCTGTGAAGGATTTTTCCCCAAAAGACAGTAATGCAATGCAATCGTACGCAGGTGGTATAAATTTGTTTCTAGGAATATTTTTCAACTGAGTTCCAGATATTCCACTGATCTTCCTGCTTGCCAAATTTAAAATTCATTGATTATGCATGAGATATATCGTAGAATTCAGCAAATTGTTTCAAATTGTTTGAGGTGTAATGGTAGAGACTGTATAGATATACCAATGTAACGATTGCAACACCTCAAAGACTCCATGCCACGTTAGTGTAAAGAGGGGAAGTTACTCTTTCTCATCAATCTGTAGTGAAATATATTATGAAAATTTGTCGATATCAGAAACAAATATTTATTTATTTATTGGTGTTATCACAAATCCTGTAAAAATTTATAAAAGAACCGTCAAGTGCAGTTTTTGAGATAAAGATAACGGCGGACATGATTTCTTTGTTTTTTTTTTTACTTTTTCCAGTGTAGTCCGATCGATTACCCCCTTAGCTTTACAATTGACAAGTTTTTTTTTAATTTCAATAATTAAACATTTTCTGGGACGGGGGATCAGTTTTCTCATACAACGTTATAGTAAGTCGATCCTCCATTTTGAAACCGTCGCCGGTACGATATTACGGCCGCCTGTAAATTTGTTCATTATAACATTTTTTTTTACTTTTTTCAGTGCAATAGTATCTTCTACACCTTAAACTTTACAAATGAAAAGAAAATTGCAAAAATTTCAATATTTAAACAATTTTGGCGAGGAACCTGTTTCTTATACAACCTCATAGTGGATTGAAAATGGAGGATAGATTTGCTATAACGTTGTATGAGAAACTGACCCCACCAAATTTGTTTAAATATAGTAAATTTTCACTTTTTTGGGGGGGGGATTATCAGAAATTTTAAGTAACAAACGATATAACTGCGCTGAAAAGATTTAAAAAAATGAAAAACAACGAAATTAACATAAACAAAGCGACCCCAACGCGAGTGGTTTGAAAATGGAGGATCGATTAACTTTAACGTTGTATGAGAAACTCACCTCCAAAAAAGATTTGTTTAAGTATTGTAATATTTCAAAAATCTTTGATAATAGGAAAGTTTAAGTAACAATCAATAGGACTGCGCTGAAAAAAGTTAAGAAAAAAATGAAAAACAACGAAATTAATCGTGTCAGTCGGAGTATATATATATATATATATATATATATATATATATATATATATATATATATATATATATATATATATATATATATATATATATATATATATATATATATATATATATCACTTGTACACTACTTATATACATGTTATAATTTTCTTTCTCTGATTTTATGGTTTAGTGGGTAGCGACTCCGACTGACACCAAATCGGTCGAGTTTCGAGATCAGCCAGAAGCAAGTGGATATGTCAAGCACACTGATGAGCTGTGTGTAATCGACTGACATCCGAATGAAAATATTTAAAAGCTGTACATTAAATATGTTAAGCAGTTTTTAATGAAACTGCGTACTGATCTAATTTGATTCTGATCAATAACTGGTTAATATTATATATATATATATATATATATATATATATATATATAAATTTATACTACAGAACATAGATACAGATTTAAATGTGTAAAAAGGCATTATATATTTAACATTTACGAATACTTCTTCCAGGTTAACACAGCTTCAGATGTAATCGTTCCCATAGCTTTGACGTAAGTAAACATATAACTAATCGAAGGGAATAAACAAGGAGACGGGTGAAGGTTATATCACGATTAAAATAATTTATTATCAAGAAAAATTTAAGAAGATGAAAATACTAAAATTTCCCACAACTCACCGCTCTTCGAATAGATAAGAGAACGAACGAAATTCTCTTTCAGTCTACGCAGGCTCAGTCTTTGTAACTTGAGGTGTATAGTTTGAAGCACATCCAGATGGTTTGCAAAGTGGTCTCTGTGCCGAAAAATAAAACAGCTAACTACATAGACTTTTTCACAGTCTATCATCAAGGTACTGGCCTATCGCTTAGTGTAAGCGAATGCATCCTATACATTATTTAAATAAAACAATATTCATCAGACCCTATCGAATGCATCTACGAAATCACAAAGATTTATACCTACATGCACATGACTTGAACACTTCCAACAATAACAACAAAATAAAAGGAGTAGGTCTTATAACTATACCAGCAGTATAGCCCGGCGTTGCTTGAGTGTAATGAAAGCTTTAAAACGAATCCATGGTCCTGGAGCTCAGACTCTTTGGACGTTGGCACGAAAGACTAAAATGCAATAGTTGTTTCCAGTTAAAGCGAAACCGTAGACTGAAAAAAAATGAATGGCTGTAAGCCAAATTTTGATTTCCTGGTATCGATATCAAATAAGTTTTTTTCGTCGTAAACTGAATTTTGAAGGCTAAATAAGTCCTCTGAGTAAATGGTATCATGGCTGAGACTAATAACTACAATTATACTTACTTAGAGCCAAACCCGAAGCAAAAACTAAAATAAAAGGGCTGAAAAAATACAGACATACAGGCAGATAAACAGACACACACACAAACATCTTGCCTTGTGTATATATATATATATATATATATATATATATATATATATATATTATCGATTTTCTGCACTATTGTAAGAACTGCAACCTTGAAACTTGTGAATATAGTTTCTTATGTCTTTTTCTATGAGTGTATGTGATTCGATTAAAATCAGACCACTCCTTCTATAACCCGATTTTTTCGATTATTGATTTTCGTTATTTATCGTAGGTAGCTCGACACAAAACTAGCTAAGAACACTCGCAGACGCTTATAGTACAACTGTGTAAATTTTCAAGAAAATCGGTTCAGCCGTTTTGGAGTCTATAGGTAACAGACACATACACACAAAATTCCATTTATAAATAAGTTTAGATTAGATTTAGATGTATAAATGCTAATATAATCAAGATTTTCAATTCAAATATTAACTTGAACAAAACCGTTAGGAAAGGATCAATATCATACAAAATATATGAAGAAGGAAAATATCATATAAAAACTGTCTCAAACAAAGATGTTTACTAATATTTACTGGCAGTAACTGTGTTTGGTCAACGAACGTCAACTACATCTTGTATGAAAATTACTATCACAACTTTGACCAATATATCTTCTGAGTTTCTTATAATGTCTATTTTTATTTACATCAGTCTTCTTGTTATTATAGTGTTATAGCTGTATGTCGATACAGGTAATATACTGGTAATTCCGAACTGAAAACTTTATTTAATATACGTGAATAGACTGTTCTCGTTCAGTTCTCGGGATACCACGTCTAGTTCTTATTTTTAATACTGTTCAGTTATTTTCCCTTGCAAGTATTCAGACAGAAATTCCGTCAATTTTTATCCACCAATAATATATTGCTATGAAAACCTTAGTTTTTATATACATAAACTAAACCCAGAATGTTCCCTGTATAAATAAATCTCAAACATATATGAACCAGAAATATATCACTGAGTATATATATATATTTTTATTTAGCATGTAATATAGAAAGAAATATTCTATAACCTTCATCAGTAGTTCACTCATAAATTATGTTATTTTTTACAATATTTTGTAAAGAAGATTATATTGATTCTCATAGAACTGTACTGGAATATGTTTTCTATCCACATATACATTGTTTTTAATGATGAACCAGTAATTTTTGATCGGAATATTATCTGTAAAGGTTGAAAGAGATTTCATTAATTTCATTGATTTTTTTAGACATTGTTCGTAAACTGTGCAGGATTTGAAAAAGGGTTTCTTTATATTAATGTGCCGTTACACTAATTATTTGCACTTAACTGAAAGATATCATCAACTTTGAAAGTAGATATAATGCCATTGCTTACATATTAATCTAAGCCAGCATTCTTGTAGTTTTTTGTTTTTAGTATTTTGATGAAAAACCAATATTTTAGCCAAGTTATCATGCCTGCATCGATAACACAATGTTACTGTAAATGTTCATCCAACAGACACGTTTCTCTACTTAAGTGTAGCAACCTGGCTGCTTTCTCCTACTCAACCCCAGTACTTAATACAACGTAACTTTTCCAATTTTTTCATTCGTAGAATCAGCTTTTTTTAAAACATTTTCTTGCTGGTCAATTCAAATTTGCTTGCATATAATCTTTTCAGTTTTCTTAAATGCAATTTCGTGATTGTTAGAGTTATTTTTATTGCTGTTCAGGTTTTGGCAATATTTCCCTGTACTTCACTCTTCCCTGATCTCTATTTAGCATTTCTTGCAATTATTAATGCTGTGTTGCCATCACGCAATGACTGCAACGTTTTCCTTTTTTGGAGAATGTTATATATTTCCTACAATTCAATGTAATATTTTTATAATTGACTTTAAAATCAATTTCAACACACACACACACACACACACACACACACACACACACATATATATATATATATATATATATATATATATATATACGCATGTAGTTTTAAAGCTTTCATTACACCCGAACAACGTTGGGCTATACTGCTAGTATATATATATATATATATATATTTAGTATATCGAGGCAGCAAGTAATTTTCTAGACATATTCTATTAAATATAAGAGACAATGAATGTCTATTATGTTTAATCATGAGCCGTTCTAAACGTCGTATTTTTGCTTTAATTTCAGTTGAAAATAAAGACAAAAATTCTCCAACATTTGGATAATTATTTATTGGTTTTCTTCTAAGCTTTCGGCTCACATGAGCCATCTTCAGAGAGGTAGTTTAAACTGAAATATTATAAAATCCACCATCACCGACGATTTTATTTTGTGTTGACATAAAACTCCGCTTGGCAACGGCAATAGTTACCAAAAATAATAAACGCAGTTCTTAAGTTTGCGATGCGGTTTTATGACGTCACACTATTAACTTATACTATTGCAACCAAATACATAATAATTATAAGCAAGATGAAAAAACTCTCAAAAACATAATACGTAGAAATGTTAAACCAGTGGATAGTAATAATCAAATTAAACTCATTATATATTATAAAAAGTTTAAAACAATTGACCTCATAGTTTATAATAACCCAACAGGCACTAAACTAAATTCTTTACAAAAAACCAATGTAGTGTACCAATTTACATGCCCATTCAGAGATTGCATCTCTGATACTACTCAAAAACCTAGTACATATATTGGTTTTACCACAACCACGCTCTCCCGTAGACTTACATGTCATCTTTCTGATCAGAGTACTATTAAACAACATTTCTCTGAAAAACATAAACATGTAGGTAATATCAGACAGATTTTGGTCAACAATACGGTGATCCTTACTCATACACACAGTAAGAGGAACCTGCAGATATTGGAGGCCATGTACATCAAATCAAAACAACCAACACTCAATAAAATCAACTTTAAAACAGGAAATAACATATTACATTGCATTTGACTAGATGGTTTTGTTGTCATTTCGCGCTATCCCGCGGTGTGACGTCATAAAACCGCATCGCAAACTTAAGAACTGCGTTTATTATTTTTGGTAACTATTGCCGTTGCCAAGCGGAGTTTTATGTCAACACAAAATAAAATCGTCGGTGATGGTGGATTTTATAATATTTCAGTTTAAACTACCTCTCTGAAGATGGCTCATGTGAGCCGAAAGCTTAGAAGAAAACCAATAAATAATTATCCAAATGTTGGAGAATTTTTGTCTTTATTTTCAACTGAAATTAAAGCAAAAATACGACGTTTAGAACGGCTCATGATTAAACATAATAGACATTCATTGTCTCTTATATTTAATAGAATATGTCTAGAAAATATATATATATATATATATATATATATATATATATAGTCATCCGCAGACAGATCTGTTTTGCTGTATCACAGCTCATCAGTACGGTTAGACTCCGATTAGTCAGCGATTCTACCTCTGGGCTATTCGGCGTTCGATAGAAGAAGGCAGACCTTTTAACATGTATATTATCATTATACACGCCCAATAGCCAGAGTGCTCTAATTCATTATTGAACGAGCGATGCGTATATGCCAGAGTAGCTACTGTTTTTCAAAGTCTCCCATTATTCCAGCGTGCTCAATATTTTTTTTTATATATATCCACTACAAATGGTACATTTGTTTCGACATTGAAACTTCAATGTCTCATCAGGCGGTGTGGCTAGGAATGGAAATCCTCTTTTCTTGTATTCGGTTAGTTGTGTGTGGGATGTTGGTGGGAGTTAGTGATAAGAGAACAAGTCTCGTGGATTGACCGTTAGAAGTTTGAAGAAAGTGAGTAGTTAATACGGTTGATTAGTGAGTGTCTTTGATTTCTAGACAGATTTAACATTAGCAGTTAAAATGTAAGTTTTTATTATCTTTCAACTAGAATATATCCTTTCGATTTTTTAGAAGAGCCGGTAGGGCGTGGGATGCTTATTTTGTGCAGAATATGTTCCCTTATCACAAAACATAATGTCCCAGAGATGTTCTATTGGGTTTAGGTTTAGGTCAGGTTAATGTTGGGGGCAGTTAATAGTACCAATTCCTTCATCCTCCAGGAACTGCCTGCATGCTCTAGCCACATAAGGTTGGGCATTGTTGTGGACCAGAAGAAACTCAGGTCCCACTGCACCAGCGTAGGTTCTGACAATTGGTCCAAGCAATCAGTGTGCCATTATCTAACCTGTAGAGGTCTGTGCGTCCATCTAAGGATATGCCTCCCCAGACCAACACTGATCCACCATCAAACCTGTCATGCTGAATGATGTTGCCGGCAGTATAACGTTCTCCACGGTATCACCAGACCCTTTCACGTCTGTCGCATGTGCTCAGATTGATCCTGCTCTCATTGATGAAGAGCACAGGGCGCCAGTGGCGTAGTCGCCAATTCTGGTGATCTACGGCAAATACCAATCGAGCTCTACGGTGCTGAGCAGTGAGCACAGGGCCCCCTACCGGACGTTGGGCTCTCAGGCCACACTCATGGAACTTGTTTCTGATTGTTTGGTCAGAAACATTGACACCTGTGGCCTGCTGGAGTTCATTTTGTAGGGCTCTGGCAGTGTTCATCCTGTTCCTCCTTGCACAAAGGCGCGGATACCGATCCTGCTGCTAGTTTAAGGATCTAATACGGCCCTGGAATAACTACCTGTCTCCTTGAATCTCCTCCATGCCCTTGAGACTGTGCTGGGAGACACAGCAAACTTTCTTGCAATGGCACGTATTGATGTGCCCTCCTGGAGGAGTTTCACTACTTGTGCTAACTCTGTAGCGTCCAACGTGCTATGAACAGAGATGTTGATCCAAGACAAATGAAAATCTACAGCAGTAGAATATTAGTCAGTAAGAAATCAGCCAAAAACGATGAGAAGAGATAAATATCAGTGGCCTCAACCATTACTGTTTTGAGGGGTGTCTCACTGTTGCCCCTCTGAAGCACCTGTTGTTGATTTTATTAACAACAAATAAGCTGAAACTGAAAAACAACCCCCTCTGCTACTTAACTGAGCAGATCAATATCCCAAAATTTTGACTAATATATTGCTATATACATGGTAATCACACTGATATGACCCTATTCGCTATCTCTAGTTGAGATTTGATAGTGTTATTGAGATATTCTTTTTTTAATTAAACAATGTATTTATATAGGTAATTCTACCGACCTGATTATGAGAAAGTCTTTTAGGAAAATGTGTTATTCGGCAGGATTTGTACCTGCGACCTCTAACAAATAAGGGAAAATGACGAATTGATCTGGTACGTCTTAGACCACTCGACCACGAATGATTCCAAGATTAATTGGTAACTTTGCTTATAATTTTAGGAGACGCAGGTTCGAATGTTGTTGAATGTCACGCATTTTCTTGACAAAAAGCTGGTAGAAATATTTATATATAAATGTACTGTGTAATTAAAACATAATATCCACTCAAATACGACTATCAATTAGAAATAATGTTCAACCACATAAATTAAGTATATTTATATACATATTTCCAATTGGTATATTTTGTTACTTAATTTTTGTTGATAATTTCTATTAGTTTCAACAGTTTATTAATATTATGATCAAGTTCTTCGAGAAAAGCTCCGTAGTTTTTTAACCCAAGTAATTTCGATATCATCTTCAAATGTAAATTACAAAAAATCAAACATATTGTAAATGCGAAAAAATCTGAATTCTGTTGACAGAGTGATTATTAAAAAACGCGTGAGGTGGCCCGCTTATATTTGTTTTAGAAATTTCAAAATTATACGAATCAGTATAAAAATAAATAGACACGATTAATCTGTCTCTCTCTCTCTCTCTCTCTCTCTCTATATATATATATATATATATATATATATATATATATATAGGAAAGAATATTAAAACGTTTTGAGTTGAAAAATGTGTTTTTTTTTTACAGTATTTGTTTATTTCTACTATTATATTTTATATTTCAGACCGCCCTCGGTCCTTCATCAGAAACAATGATGAAGGATGGAGGACGGTCTGAAATATAAAATATAATAGTAGAAATAAACAAATACTGTAAAAAAAAACACATTTTTAAAATCAAACCGTTTTAATATTCTTTCCTATACATATTAAGACAGTATAAGTGGATCATCACTATGCTATATATATATATATATATATATATATATATATATATATATATATATATATATATGCCAGTTTCGTTTAAAATGACAGACTGGGACATTTGGTTAAGTCTTTATATAATTTTTCTGTGACCTTATATTTTCTTATTTTCCCAACAAAAAAATATCCAAATGTTTTATTTACCAAGCGCTTTCATTTATACTGTTGGCCGGTATAAGAGATAAATTTTATTTTACTTTTAACTGAATATATAGATTCCTTTGTGTATATACAAGTTTATAACTGCTAACTTCATTATCAAAATAATAATTCACCTAAGCTATAGAGAAGCAATATTATTTACAAATTTACATGACCTTTAAAGATTTGTTTCCTTGATCAATTCAAATTCGTAAACAATTACATTCTCGTTACATGTCTCTGAACATAGCTCTCTTAGGTGGCATTTAGATTCATATGGATACTTTCTAAACTTTACCCGTAACATAATCGTCGATGAGACAAATATAATAGTATCTTTCACATGTCAAAAAGCTAAAAATAATGGAAGTATTATTAATTAAAAAGAAAAAAACATCACTCAATAATTTCAACTAGGAACACGGCCACAATATGCTCACCGTGTTTAGAATATAAAAAATTCTTATGACACAACATACATAAAGCAATTTATATTTGTCAATATTTCTGAGATGAGGTAGTATTTACAGTATTTACATTATTTGGACTATTGTCCTCATCTTTGTTGTCATTTGACAACGTTTCGGCCGTTATATACGACGGCCTTCTTAAGCTTCTGCAGCCTGCTATTGAACTCACAACTCTAAGAGTCAAGTCATGAACTAACCAACATCAATATCAACTTCGCCATGTGTCCAGAGGATATAGACGTTGGTTAGGGAGTTCAATACCAGGCTACAGCATTGATGAACAAATAACTTGCAGGGTTAGAGGGAGATATCTCATGATTTCTAATTAGGGCTTTACTACTACGCAGTGAATGAGAATGATATACCCCAGTGATTGTAATTCGAAATTCCTAGTACATGATGAAGGCCGGAGCGTATAACGGCCGAAATGTCGTATAGAATTATTTATATATTTAGTTAAAAGTAAAATAAAATTTATCCTTGAAAATGACTGAAAGTATAGCCGAAAGCACTTTGTTAAATAAAGGATTCGGAGAATTTTTATATGATTTATGTTCTGAAAAGTAAAAGAAAATAACATCACAGTCATAAGTAGTTTAAACGGGGATTATTCCGATTCCGGCCAGAAAATTATTTTCATAGGTGACCAATCACTCCATTTTACAAGGTAGCATGCTAGTAAGGAATATGATTTTTAATAATTTATTCACGAATGTTATAAACACAAAACTCACCATAAAACCTTCCTTAGCTGTCTCTGAATATATTAAAGTCTCAACTGGTGCTTGCAAGGTAATACCTACTCTTCAATATGTACCTAGAGTTAAGATGAGAAGCTATTACCCAATTATTTGTGGTTTGTATTACAACTATGCCGAATGGTAAATTTCTGTGCTTCGAAACTACTTGCCTTTGCCGTCACTGCCAATTACATTATTCATTATAGAAGTCACTGTCAGTCGATTACTAATAAACATTAGTTAAGTGGCCATAAACTATATTTCATGTTCGGATATGGTGTGACAGGAAACAATTTAGTCTTTGGTGTAAAGCTAAGACTTATCTTGGGGATAATGCAGGCGGAACCAGACACAGGCAAACCCGATCTCTCGATTGTAATTCCAAACCTGGCTGATATATTTTCCTGAACTATTGCAGTGAGATGCATGCCTAATAATAACAATAGCGTAGTTATGAGGGACATTATAGTAATAATATAACCGATACACAGACTTATACCAGCTGCCGTTTATCTTCTGATTTTGTAGCACCCTATATATATATATATATATATATATATATATATATATATATTTAGTATATCGAGGCAGAAAGTAATTTTCTAAACATATGCTGTTAAATATAAGAGACAATGAATGTCTATTATGTTTAATCATGAGCCGTTCTAAACGTCGTATTTTTGCTTTAATTTCAGTTGAAAATAAAGACAAATTTCTCCAACATTTGGATAATTATTTATTGATTTTCTTCTAAGCTTTCTGCTCACATGAGTCATCTTCAAAGATGTTGCTTAGACTGAAAAATTATGAGATCCACCATCACCGACGATTTTATTTTGTGTTGATATAAAACTCCGCTTAGCAACGGCAATAGTTACCAAAAATAATAAACGCAGTTCTTAAGTTTGCGATGCGGGATAGCGCGAAATGACAACAAAACCATGTAGTCAAATGCAATGTAATGTGTTATTTCCTGTTCTAAAGTTGATTTTATTGAGTGTTGGTTGTTTCGATTTGATGTATTTTGAAGCAAAAATACGACGTTTATAACGGCTCATGATTAAACATGACATTCATTGCCTCTTATATTTAACAGCATATATATATATATATATATATATATATATATATATATATATATATATATATATAGTGACTGACCACTCGTATTCAAGGATATCTGTCTATGAGGTTGATTAGATAATCTCCATGCCTAGTTTATATAATTTTCTTTTTTTATTTGTACCGCATACATTCAGGCTATGGATGATCATTGACTCTTCACAACTTTCTATCAGTTGTAGAATTTAGTCAAGGTTGTATATTTATTATTCTACTCACAAGAGAAATCGCGACCGAAATGCGAAAGAGGAGGGACAATTTTGTTTTTCGAGCCTCTAACTAGTACACTACCTGCATGACTAAACTAACAATTACATGCTGGGCTTAAATGCATTTTAATAAAAGAAACAAATGAAATATTTTCTGTATCTCGTAAAAATATATCCTTTGAAACATACTTCTTGTTTCTAGTAAACCTCCTTATTGGGGTATTTGCGTAATTTTAATCGAGAGTGTTTAAGCTCCGATTAAACAAAAATAAATTTGCGAGAGCTGTTTTTGAAAGTAGACAGATCCCTTCTGCATAGTAAATGTATGCGTCTCTCTTTTATCTCACTTGCCTCCAAGCGATATATGTTTATCTATAAAACATGAGCTGAGTTAGTAGAGGCGATAGGGTTAGAGAAGAAAAACCTGCAATAACATAAAACTTAGCTCCAGTGAACCATTACGCCTGTTTCTAGCCTTGTATCTGCGATAGAACACTCGAAGATTCTTTCTATTGGGAATATTTAAAATGGAAAAAGGAATGTCAAAGAAAGGTGGTTCTATTTTGGTAATCGTTTTTCTGCAGAAGCAAAATTTCTAAATCAAACAACGATATCATATTTCAATCACATGTACTGTTAACTCTAATCACACATTTTACAAGCCTTTTTTTATTTTTATTCTGTTATCAAATACTTGCTTTTGCTAACTTTGTGACTAAGAGTAAAACATCTGAAAAATCTGCCCTAAAGAAGTCTTCAAAGACGACTGTAAAGAGACAGTGTTTAAAAAAAAAATAAAACAGAAGAGAAACGATTTAAAAACTCAGAATATATATATTTTTTAATCTTTTCGCCCCATGCAAGGTGGTATCGCCACTGATGCAGAGGGGACTACATGAGAATAAAAAATAGATAGGATGGGAGTATAGACAAAGATAAACCAGTTACAGGGGGTGTCAGAGAAAGGAGCAAGAGAAGGATGGAAATATAGGTTTGATGATATTTGCAAAGGTAGAGAGAAAGGAAAAAACAAACAGGTTGATGTAGAAAGAACTGGAGTCAAGATGGGTATTGACATTGCATTTAAATTCCTGGAGGTTTTAGCTGTCAGGAAAGCAAGAATATGGAAAAGAGTTCCACAGGCGGGAATTGCGAAAAAGGAAGCTGTTGGAGTAGAATTGCCTGCTGCATTTGTTTGATCTGACTGTGAATGGATGGAACCCAGTTGCCAGTCGTGTTGCAGTCGTGACTTAAGTTCGTCGAGGCAGAAACCATGAAAATATTTATAGAACAGACAGAGGGAAGCCACATCCCGGCGGTGAGAAAGTGGCTGGAGTCGAGCCGCCAAGTCGGTACCTATCACATTACTGATTCCCCTTTGGAGCCTGTCTCGAACACTGAGATGAAACGCGAGGGCGCCCGACCATATATGAGAGCAGCCTTCCATGCACAGACCGATGGTTGATTTTTATATGTACAAGATGGATTCAGGCGGAAAAAACATTCTGGCCCAACACAATGACCCAACCTTCCTAGCAGTGGATTTAGCAATTGACTCAATATGATGGTTTTACTTGAGATCGGAAGAGAGAGTAAGGTCTAGGAGGCGCAGTATATTACTCTCAGGGAGATTCGCTTGGTCCATGCTTATGGGAGGTAGGAGAGGTTGCCTATGTTGATTGACAGACAGCAGCTTTGTCTTATGCGTATTCTTATTGAGTGTGGAATAATTAAATACTTGTGCTGTTTATCTTGATCGGATTGTTGTGTTTATCTTTGTTGCCATATTCACGATGTGTCGGCTAATGTATATTCCAACATTCTTAAGGTGATTTGTATTTCGAACTGAACACTTTATTTCGTTCACTGAGACAGATTGTTCCTGTTCCATCAGACATGACTCTTCCAGACGTTTCAGTATCAGTTAATGCTATTTAGCACAATCGAATGTCAGTCAGTCAGTTATGTGTCATACGTGATACACGCTTTGGGCGATCATGTCTCGAAAGTGACATCATTGACTGAGCAAAACTTTATCCAGCAGTTGGTTGCCATTGCCTTCTGCGGTAAACTAGTTGCGGTCTAAGGCCATAGAACCCAAACTGTCCTGTTATTTAACCCATAACTGGAGGGAAGAGACGGGTTAATACATTTCCCAAGAGTATGCGTGAGTAAGCAAATGGAAGGAATTCAACTGGAATTAGAACTCGGCACCCCGATTTGTCGTTCCACCACAACGCACATCAAATGACTTGACTCAAAACTTGTGAGTTCAATACCTGGTTACAGCAAAAGCGAACAAAACGTAGAGATTTGAGTTAGATATAAAACTGATACTGAGACATCTGGAAGAAGTATGACACGTGGTACTAGACTAAAGTACCCCTGTGAAGGAAATAAAGGATTCAGCTCAAAATTCTAATCACACTGAAGAAGGCCGGATCGTACAACATTCGAACTGTCGTGAATAAAGCAAACAAAGATTAGGACATCAGTGAGAACAATATAAATAAATACAATATCTTATCTAAAAAACCTAGATACATAATAACAAAATAATTTAAAACATCACAAATTTCTTCTTTTTTTTTTCTTTCAGAGATTCCTTTAATTCTTTACATTTGATGAAGACATTTTATTCTTTAAATTTGATATGGCCCGTAAAGGGATATATCATTCGAGGTAGTTAAGTGCTTTAGGCAAATGTAACCGGGCAGAACAATCTAGTACGTAGACGAAATGGACGGTATTCATCGGATGCGGTATACTGAGACGTAGGCGTAGTTAATACTCGTAGACCTCTAGTGGTAGATCTCTAGAGAAGTACGAATAGATCTCTAAAGAAAATAGAACAATTTTAATACAGATTTACATACATTCAAATAATTTAGCAAATCTTAAAATTAAGCAATTCTATCAACCTAACCTTGTAAGATGACATCATTATTTTATATAATTCACTCTAGCTTCTCGTTGTTTGTTAACAAAACACTTGCTAATATGTTCTCCAGCCTTTCTAGGCACACCTGTAATTTTAAATATACGACTATCACACTTCCACAAAATTTCATTCAACATTTTTATGAGTGCCGTTCATTTGAATCTTTTTACTGAACGGCACTCATTTGCTACCATTTGCAACTTCAGATCATGATTTGTTCTCTCGGTCGGAATTTGTCGCAAAACGTATATTCGATCACAATTATTTTTGGAGACAAGATCAATTATTTTATCTAAACCATTTCGGCCTGTTAAATGTTTTCTCGTCATAATATTTTCTGACGCTCTAAAAGGATTATTAATATTAATCCATGCCTGAGTGAAACCTCATGTTAATCATTAATTTTGTTTTATTCATTTGCATTCCACATTTTCATTGCTTTATGATGAATTTCTGTCACTATCACTTAATAAATGATTATTTTCATTTTATCTGTTCTCGTGATTAAAACGTAACTGTATATCTTTTCTTTCGGACAATATCCAAAATATTGAAATAAATTTCATAAACAATTCAGACTAGTATACACGTCTTTCTTGTAGTTAAACAAATACGTTATTATTCAGATCAGCTTCATCCAATAAAATTGAGGACGTTTAGAATCTGGCGAATTTTATCTCCCACTGAAATTCAAACAAAATTCGCAATTTGTAGTCAATGGAGTACAAAGGAAGCGAGGCTTACGGCCTATCACGTTGAAATACACCGGTTCTCGCTCGACCACCTAAGTTTAGCAACGTTGAGCCTGGTCAGTACTTAGATGGGTGACCGCTTGGGAATACCAGTTGCTGTAAGTGTATAGTGACGGATGTGCGTTGTGGTGCAGTGGATATCGGCTCGGAAAGAGAAATCGGTGAGCCGAGTTCGAATTCCAGTTGAATACCCTGCATTCACTTAAGCACTGGTACCCTTGGGAAAGGTATGAATCCGTCCCTTCCCTCCAGTTATGGATTAAATAACAAGGGTAGGACTTGGGTACCCAGCTCTTAAAAACAAATCCCAATGAATCTTGGTACTCGAAAAGGAAAATGTTGTAAAAATATAACCTTACGCAAAAATCATTGGTTATGACCTTAAATGATCTCATAAGGATTGATAGGTCGTTAGACCTCGAAACAAACAAAGGAAGCAATAAATCAATTTTGATTATAATTAGTCAAGTTTAATCTATGCGACCAGCAATCTTGTATCGCAGTCAGGAGCATTAGGAATCGCTCGACTTGCTTCTGAGTTTTGTGAGATAAACACAAACACATTATACCAAGCCACTATTGCCTGGAAATTCTAGGATGCAGTGTTGCCATTATTCCATAAACTATTTGGATTGTATTCTTGCTTTGGAGAAATTGTTATGTCTTTAGAATTCATTCTATTAATTATTAATTAATGAATTATAAATTCATGTATGTGATTACATCAAAGCGTCTATTACCGAAACTTTGATAGCTTCCTTTGTTTTCGGCAATGGTTGGAACGGAGACAAAACCTCCATCACACAATGGTTCTTTTTCTCCTGAAATTTGTTGTAGTTTCTATCCAGTGAAAGAGATATTTATATCTACTATGTTGTTGAGGCTTGTTTAACACAAGAAATAACAAAGTGAAAATGATTGATCGATTTGTTTGTTTAATGGCATATCAACTCCTTATGGGCAATTTAATGCTAACATTTAATTGAAATATTTAAAAACAATTTTATGGCTTCAACGATAAATAAAATGTATCTTTGGTGATTTTACTTTGAAATTGCATTGTTGCTGTGTTTCCATATAAATATGTGTTGTTAGTATTTTTACAATAAATATGTATTTTTATAGTTTTTTTGTTTCTGTTAGGGCATCATTATCTACCGATAGGTAGGACCCTAAAATTGTTACTATCCCGGTTCAAGATGAATCTGGGAAGAACGGTAATTAAGGATATTTACCCTGCTCCCCAATTGGAACTAGTTGTGACACAAGGCCTTATTTAAGGTGGGGACTCGATCGCGTATGGACGGGCCGAGAAAAAAAATACCCCTGTTTACTCAACCTCCGGTTCAGCTGGCTGTGGTGACGAGCAACTGGTCCACCCCTCTGCTGAAATGGGATGGCGCGGCCGCCGAACACTGTTCCCTGGGACCGGGCATTTTTTAGTCTAATTTTTCTCACATGCAAACCTGTTCTCGCGGATGGAGCTACAACTGAGCAGCACACTCAGAGATGATTGGGTACCCACCCGACATAAAAATGTGGCGGGTAAGGAACGGTAATTAAGGTATGCTTTCACGCTCGTCAAAACTTGAAATACCCTAATCATCGACATTGCTGCCAGATGTAACTTATCGTCATACCCAGAACTACAAAGAGAAATTAGGGACTGCTAACTGATTAAAATAAGATGGTAAAAGTTATTTTAGAAATGAAACAATGGTTTTTTTTAATCGTATTACCCCGAGCAAGGCGGTGACGACACTGATGTGCAGGGGGCTACGTAATAGTGAAAAGATTGGAAAAGATAAAGCCGGAAACCACATCCTAAACAGGGAACAAGGGATGAGCCACTTAACCTGTTCAATAGACGTGGGTGGAGTGTGAACCGGGCGATAGATCGATCTATCTACTCCAATTTAATAACAAGTCAAACTCAGTAGAAACCTTTACGGTAAATTTTAGCCATTTTTAGACATGATTAATATCATTTTTTATAAATAAATGCATACTTTGTAACAATTAAGATAAATGTTTATTGTAAACATAAAAAAGAATATCATTTTGAAATACATTTTTACAGCCTTGTAGCTGTTTGAACAACATTGAGATTGCTACATGGAATGTTGAAGGGAATGCTAAACAGATGTCATACAGACAGAGAATCCGTTAAGTGCCATACGTGGTACACGCTTTGGGCAATCATGTCTCGAAATAGACATGACTGACTGCGCAGAAGTTTATCCCGCAGTACGTTGCCATTGCTTTCTGCGGTAGACTGGTTGCCAGCCAAGTCTATAGAACCCAATCTGTCCCATTATTTGACTTATAGCTAGATGGAGAAGACAGATTATATTACATTATCATATTAAGTATAATTAGTGGGGGATCAGTTTATTACTTCACAACAATATAAAACTGATCCCCCAATTTATACCCAGTAGAAGTCTTAATCATGTTTCCAACTATTATATTCAGTCAGTCTGTTAAGTGCCATACGTGATACACGCTTTGGGTGATCAAGACTAGAAAGAGACATGACTGACTGGGCAGAAGATTATCCCGCAGTAGGTTGTCGTTGGTTTCTGCGGTAGACTGATTGCAAGCAAAGGCTATAGAACCCAATCTGTCCTGGTATTTAACTTACAGCTAGAGGGCAAAGAGATAGATTATACTAAATTATTATATTTTAGTATAATTAATAGGGAATCAGATTACTACTTCATAATAATAGAAAACTGATCGCCCATTTTATGACCATTAGAAGCTTTAGTCATGTTGCTAACTATTATATTCAGTCAGTTAAGTGCCATACGTGATACACGCTTTGGGTGATCATGCCTCGAAAGAGTCATCACTGACCGGGCAGAAGATTATCCCGCAGTAGATTTCCAGTATATTCTGTTGTAGATTGGTTACCAGCCAAAGCTATAGAACCCAATATGTACTGTTAGTTAACTCATAACTGGAGGGAAGAAACAGGTTAATACGTTTCTCAACTGGAATTCGATCTCGGCTCCACGATTTGTCATTAATTTCCATAAAAATGTGTCTGACACGGTATGTGCGTTGTGGTATAGTGGATATGGACTCGGAACGACAGATCAGGGAGCCGATCTAAACATCTTATTTTTACAAATTGTAGGCTACTGCGTACAGAGGAGCCGATAAATCAGATTTGACGATAAGTAGACACGTTTAATCTATGCGGCCAGCATTCAAGTATCGCTGCCCTGGGTGACATTTAAACAAGTTTTACATGATTTGCTTTTGTGATTTATGAGATAAACAAATCATATGAAATTGATCTGGATTCTCTTCATTTGCTACCAGTCTATGAGAAGTGGAATTCGGAAATCAAAAGCGAAACTACTCCACTATATTTCTCAATAATGCATAGCAATTCACATATAATACCAGGTCGGTGCAAAAGTTCTTGCCGATTTAAAATTTCATCTTGAAAATGAAAAACTGTGTGTTTTTTTTTAAATATTTATTCATAACAATAATGACCTTTGCTCTCTATAACTTGATTCTATCTGTCAACGAGTTTATTAATGCTTTGCTTGTAAAATTCTTTAGGTTTTGATGTGAAATTTGAATATAACTCATGTTCAATCTCCTCTTGTGATGTTAATCTAAGATCATCTAAGTGGTTTTGTGATCCTCGAAATAAGTGCTAATTCGAGGGAGCTATGTCAGGAGAATAATTCAGGATTGGGTAAGATGTCACTTCTCATCACCTGTGACAAGCCTACCCAAAAATGGTGTTTGAAAGTGTCGTGAAAGCAAAGATTCGCAACAAGAAACACGTTGTCGCAGGTTCTCTGGGGACAGTTCGTGCGGGACCCATTTTCCGAATACTGAAATTTTCGCCATTCTTTTCAGTTGGCGTGATGCGGTTGTATGGTATATATTAAATTAGTGTGAAAGTTCTCTTGAGGTTACCGTAGGGCTTTGAGTAACAACGTCATTCAACACATCTGAATCAAGTTTTTGGGCGACCACCTCTAGCCTCATCTTTCCATCTGAAATTTTCTTTCCGAAAACGAGAAAACCACCACCTAAAGCTTCTTTCTTTCACTGCACCAATTCCATAAGTATCCTGAATAGATGGTGCTGCTGCGTTGGCATCGGAATCTCTGTGAAACTCATGTCTAATCTGTTCTTTAGATGGAAAGAACATGGGTGAGAATATTGCAGAAAAATATGAATGATGCTTTAATAATCTGATAAAAAAAATTATAAATTAATTATGGTGATATGTTTAAGTAATAACAATATGCATAAAATAAATTACAATGATTTAAAATGCCTCTTTTACAAACCAGCTAAAAATTTTGCACCGACCTGATATTAAGTGCTCACATGCTCATGAGTTATATGCCATAACTCATGAGCATGTGAGCACTTAATATCAGGTCGGTGCAAAATTTTTAGCTGGTTTGTAAAAGGGGCAATTTAAATCTATTACTATGTTTCTTCAAAATATATAATTTCCTTATTTTTTTACCTATTTTCATTAATTCCTTTAATTATCGAATACACTAATTTCAATTTCAGTGAGCAAAGGGTCTCTCAGAACAACGAATAAAATTGTTTCGTTATTTAATCAATATGTATTCAATAATTATGTACGTTTATTCTCTATTTTTAATATAAAGTAGAATTATATGTATTTTGTACTTTGAAAATTAATAATAAATTTTTCCCGGAGAAAAAATACATTGCTTACATTCTGGCCCATTGGAAGCTAAAACCAATGATTTCTAATTAGATACAAATCAAATTATCAAGTTGGTAAAGTTAAGATGAATAATAAATTTATTATATACTCATATTCTTCTCAGAAGCCCAAACATAAACATTTTTTTTGTATTCAGCATTTGTCAGAAGACGAATTATTTTTAAGCATTCTCTGCCAAAATCAAAAGAAATAAAAAATTGATGCTGCATTTTAGTATGGAGGAAATTATAAAAATAAATAAAATTAAAGTTGTTGTTGACGACTTAATGTCATCAAACGATGCAATTATTTTTCCGTGAGACAAGATTACATTTTGCGAAATCAACGTGACTAGCGGTTATTAACATATCACCAGACACAACAATTGTCTAATGTAATTAATACGCTCAACTCAAAGCAATTCCCAGGTGTCGCGAACTGATCAGCAATTCAATTATCAATTCAACAAGCGGACTATCAACCACGACACTGACAAAACCATATGTAGTGTCTTCAGGAGAAGAGTTATCATTTCTCAGACCAATTAAGATGCCTGTTACCAACTTGATTTTGGCGTCAAGAAGGCTAATCTCTGTCCTTGGAAATAACGACCTTTTAATTATTCATTCTATTTATCAATTTTAGCATTAACTTTTGATAGAAAATTTAATTTCAATCAAAGAAGGTTCCGTTTTCTTTTATCTCTCACTCACTCACTCACTCACTCACTCACTCACTCACTCTATATATATATATATAATATATACATACATACATACATATATATATATATATATATATATATATATATATATATATATATATATATATATGAACTGCATTTAATTTAATTAGAAATTTTTATTATTTCAAGCGTTTTTATAGTGGATACTTCGTACTTGAAATAGATGCCCCATTTTATTAAACACAATGCATTACGTTTATTAATCTGGATACTCGAGAAATTAGCATTGACATAGTACACATTTTAATAAATAAAAATGTTTCACATACGAATTGTCTATTATGATATCTTTTAAAGTAATAAAGATATGTTTACGTAATTTATGTATGTATATATATAGGTGTGTGTGTATGTATGTGACTGTGTTCGTTTGCAAAACTGTATTTCAATGTCCAAACACCAGGGAAAATGACAATTTTTCATCAAACTCGTATATTAACAGGTTAAGAGGCTCATTCCTTGTTCTCTGTTTATGATGTGATTTCCGGTTTTCTCTTTTCCAATCTTCTCACTTTTTTTTTAATTGGAGTAGATAGATCTATCTATCGCCCGGTTCACACTCCACCCACATCTATTGAACAGGTTAAGAGGCTCATCCCTTGTTCTCTGTTTAGGATGTGGTTTCCGGCTTTATCTTTTCCAATCTTTTCACTATTACGTAGCCCCCTAGCGTAGCGTTACCGCCTTGCTCGGGGTGATACGATTATATATATATATATATATATATATATATATATATATATATATATATATATATATAGCGTCTCCTTCATGTCAAGTCACACTCACAGTTCTACTGTTATCATATTACTTCATATTCTACTGTTATCATTTTTTTAATTGGAGTAGATAGATCTATCTATCGCCCGGTTCACACTCCACCCACGTCTATTGAACAGGTTAAGAGGCTCATTCCTTGTTCCCTGTTTAGGGTGTGGTTTCCGGCTTACTCTTTTCCAATCTTTTCACCTTTCTTATTTTTTTTGTTCTTTTTCATTTTTTTTAATTGGAGTAGATAGACTAAACTATCGCCCGGTTCACACTCCACCCACTTCTATTGAACAGGTTAAGAGGTTCATCCCTTGTTCTCTGTTTAGGATGTGGTTTCCGGCTTTATCTTTTCCAATCTTTTCACTATTACGTAGCCCCCTAGCGTAGCGTTACCGCCTTGCTCGGGGTGATACGATTATATATATATATATATATATATATATATAAAAGCGTCTCCTTCATGTCAAGTCACACTCACAGTTCTACTGTTATCATATTACTTCATATTCTACTGTTATCATTTTTTTAATTGGAGTAGATAGATCTATCTATCGCCCGGTTCACACTCCACCCACGTCTATTGAACAGGTTAAGAGGCTCATTCCTTGTTCCCTGTTTAGGGTGTGGTTTCCGGCTTACTCTTTTCCAATCTTTTCACCTTTCTTATTTTTTTTGTTCTTTTTCATTTTTTTTAATTGGAGTAGATAGACTAAACTATCGCCCGGTTCACACTCCACCCACTTCTATTGAACAGGTTAAGAGGTTCATCCCTTGTTCTCTGTTTAGGATGTGGTTTCCGGCTTTATCTTTTCCAATCTTTTCACTATTACGTAGCCCCCTAGCGTAGCGTTACCGCCTTGCTCGGGGTGATACGATTATATATATATATATATATATATATATATATATATATATATATATATAAAAGCGTCTCCTTCATGTCAAGTCACACTCACAGTTCTACTGTTATCATATTACTTCATATTCTACTGTTATCATATTACTTCATGACATTGTCAAGAAGATCTTCACAATACCACTTGTCGCTAAGAGGGTGATCAGCGTTTAATCAGGCTACACATCTGGTATCTTCTGTTGAGGTGGATCGTTAGAAAGCAATGAATATTATAAACAAAATCTGTCAAAGGGCAAACAAAAACATCTAATATCAAAGTCCAGATAGAAAAAGAAAGCAGAATCGACTCTACAGGTACTTGTGTAGGGAGTGCCGTCATGACGCCGAGTAGTTGGACAGAGGGTTTCCTCGACTGAAACCATCAGTGAAGCGAGTTATGACACAAAGTCTATTTTTCATGTGGGAACCAGACCTGGACGTTCAGGCTACTGGTCAAAGATTATCCAGCCCCTGCTTACACCTCAATTGGGTAAAAATATTTTTAAACATTTTAAGCTTATTTTTTTCTGGTTGTACAGTTCCGCCAGGATAACTCTTGTGCCAAGTGACGTGTTAAAAACGACAACCACGTGTATGTGACCAAATGTCGAGCAAAAGATGATATCGGTTTGAGATTGACGTGGAGAAGATCTTCTTGACAATGTCATGAAGTAATAAATCTCAGACTTTCAACAAAGACATGTAGAGGGAGCTGGTCAGGTGCTCACTACCGCAGAGACTCTACGACGCCACTTGGCCATGGAGCCATTGACACTTTTACGACGGCGACGAGGACGACCACGATGATGATGATTATAAGGAATAAAATATGAAAACAGAAATCCATAATCAAACAAATATATCAGAGAATAATTAAAACTATTTCAAATAATATGCAAGTCGAAAATCAAAACGAAATGAAACAGATGAATTTCAATGAAACCATAAGTATATTTAAAATAAGAAATCAATTCATATATATATATATATATATATATATATATATAATTCGCACTACATTCGATATATATATATATATATATATATATATATATATATATATATCGAATGTAGTGCGAATTATATATATATATATATATATATATATATATATATCCATGGCTTATATGTCTTCGATTTGTTTAAATATAAATAATTATTTCGTAATTAATTTGGCATCATGATTAAACAGAAAATTCAGAAAACCTAGTTAATTAGGGTATTTTTAATAACTGTAATCATTATAGTCTAATAAATTTACTGATATGATATATCGGAATATAGGTTAATTGATGAAAATTGTGAAAATCACTTACCGTATCTATTAAAATGTGAGATTTTATGCGAGTTTTATGCATAAAATAGGTGTTCATTTTATGCATAGGTAATATTTTGAAGAGTTCAACAATCAAACATTTTCGGTAACCGGTTCCTCCATAAACAGGTAAATTTTCTTCAGAAGAAGATAAAATTAATGCCCCAAACCTCGGGACTTTATTCAATTGCTAGCATTTCTTGTAAAAAGGACTTCATCAGGTTGCATCTCACACGATGCATTATGTATGACAATAAAAGTTTATTCGTAAAACTTTTGCCAACATTAGTTGGTTAATAGAAATTTTATTGTGCTAACGTTAACTTGAATAATAAAATCCAAAACTGTGTGTCATGGTCGCAATTAGAATTCGTTATGTTTGAATTACGGTTTCACAACGACGCTT
The DNA here is from genome assembly GCA_037127315.1 of Ascarosepion bandense. Lineage (NCBI taxonomy): Eukaryota > Metazoa > Mollusca > Cephalopoda > Sepiida > Sepiidae > Ascarosepion > Ascarosepion bandense. The sequence goes on along the minus strand of JBBBDQ010000674.1, from coordinate 690,716 downwards.
TATATAGGACCTGGAATGATGAGAAAAAACAAAACAGTGGACAAAAGCTTATTTCAAATTATCTATGTCGAGAAATTCAAAATATTACCTAATAATAAATGGTCTGATACAATTCCCTATTCCCTGTGCTGAGAACTTGAAAGAGAAAACCCGGCAGGAAGTCTATATTGGTCGGTTTAAATATACGCTCAATGGCCATTTTACATGATCTCTTGACGACGATTAAGTTTAATCACCTTCTGGTAAAAAATATAAAAATTGCTTTTTTATCACGCTAGCAATGTGTCTTTCCTACCATAATTTTAATAAATATTATACAGCTCTTTATGATTCTATCATTTGTTCTCTACCTTTAAACGTGAGCAGTTATAATGTCGAGTTTAATAATTGAATCACAGTTCGACAGGAATGACTTCGAGGTTCTTGTCTATTCTTCATATACTATAATATTGGTTAAAGCAAGAAATCTCTGAAAAACTAAACTAATTTCTTAATAACATGTGGGGTTACAGAACACCCGGATTAAAAGGGAGAATTAAATGCAGGATATCATTTCGACAAAATACAACACAAATTTAAAGATAAGACAACGCAATAAGTAATGTTTGTATAAAATTAGAAAATAGTATATTTATCAACATATATATATATATATATATATATACAATAAAAACTTTTTTATATTTCTTTTATATAATTTGTTTGATAGAAAAATGTCTTTTAGATTTAAACGAAGGTTGGTTGAACAAAAAAGTGTCTAGGTTTTGCTGTCTGTAATTCAACAGAGTAGTAGAACAATGTTCGTTTCTTTCTTTTTTATGTATCCGCTGCTAATTAGGTAGAAAAGAAAAGGGCTTATCAATTTAAAGTGAAAAAGTCTGATAAATAACTGGAGAGAGAGAGAGAGAGAAAAGGGTCAAATAGAGATATTCATAAGCCGCAGAATGCGTGTGTGTAAAGCGATTAATCAGTCTACTTAACTAATAAAATCTGTGTTCCTTTTACTTTCTGGCTGGTGAGAGATGTAAAATGTTTTATGGGAAGTTGAAGGTTTCTTTGTTGCTGCTATTTTTCTTTTCTTCTTCTTCTCTTTTGTATTGGTTGATCCGGCGACGGACCTGTCTGTCGTTTCTCTGACCTCTCTGATATCTACGCCTTTCTGATTCTTGACCGGTCACGGACGTGGTTAAGTGGTGGATTTCAGTCATGAGATCGGCTCCCACAGGCATCTTCTTTAATTGTGAAAAAACGTTTGACTGACGCTGTAATATGAATCTTTTATTTCTTATTCAATTAGGATCTAGAATTTTGTTTTCCCACTTGTGAAATTTGCCTTAGTTGGGTTTTTCTAAAATATTTTTAGTCGTTTGAATCCGATTTTGCAGGTGTGCAATTTTACTTTGTGTGTTTTAGTTAACTGTTAGATGATATAGGACTTGTATCCTATAAGCGCAAGGTGAATAAAAGCAAGCAAAATACAATCATAAAAAAGGATTTATTAGTGTGGTAAAAGGATGCTGAGAATATCACGGAAAGAACGTATGAGTAATGAGGAAGTTTTAGAGAAACTGGAGACAAAAAGGACATTTGCACATAACACCTGAAAGACAATTTATATTCGTGTTTTGTTTCTCATGAAACATTTTCAAAGCTATGAGGAAAACTGAGTAAAATAATTAATGTGTGTGTGAGAGAGAGAAAAAGAAAGAGTTGTGTGCTGTGTGTGTGTGCTGTGTGTGTGTGTTAATGCTTGTTTTTACATCACGTGATGTTTCACCCACATACACGCTTTTTCACTGTCGAAATTTCCGGCATTTGAAATGGTATTTAGTATATTTTCCTTCCCGATTATATCACCACTAGCCTTGGAGTAGTAGGGCACATCGACGTGGTGTTATTGTTAGCAAGATGGTCTCACTAGAATCGTTACAAGTGAGTAGTGAGTTCGATTCTCACTGGGTGCCCCATACTTTCGGCTCTGTCCCACATCTAAGCTACACTTAAAAAATCACCTAATGTTGGAGTAGTGGGAACTATCGTAATGTTTGGGATGGCAAATTAGATTCTGAACTTACTTTGAAGGCAGAATCATGAAATTTGTTTAACTTTTGTTAGAAGTATCAGTTTTTTAGCGTTGTGGATTATCTAAACTCATTTTTTAGCCTTGAAGATGAAATGATGTGGATAGTGAAGAAGTTGTAGCGTTTTATCAATATATATTTCTTCTTTAATTAGATATACAGAGATACATATTAAAAGGGCTGTAAATGAAAATTCCTATGATAAGTCCAAGTTTTTTTTTCTTTTCTCGTTGTAGTGGGAATAGAAATTGATTAGATCATTTTTGTTTGTGGCTCTTTGGTAAACTTTTAAATCTAATTTACTATTGTTGCGGATTTATAAGATGTCGAAGAAAAGCATAGATTTGTTTGTTTCAAATTCGCTTGTGAATTCGATGATAGATTCAACCTTTTTGAGTTTCATTATTATGCTTAATAGATTACTATCATGGTGGTAAATTATGTGGGCGTATCTGAGTTAAGTAGAACTGTTAGGTGTGATGTGTTTGAATGAACCGGATACTAAGAATTCCAGAAAGAGACAAGCGAGAACACCACGCATACCTTATCCCATTGGTGAGCGGAATTTTTGTTTGGAGAAAGTATTATTGAATGAGAAGAAACAGTTGTTAGCAATCAATTTACATATCTTTATCATTTTTGGACGGGTAGTGGAAGCTTTTCCTTGGATTTCCTGAAGTTAATTTTTACTAATTTTGAAGATGGTTATGCTTTCATATAGTCATTTAATGTCTAAACACAACATAGACATGTTAGCCATACTAATGATTCCTATTCTTTGAAGAAAATCACCCGAATTGTTTTTTAATCATTTCACTCCAAGCAAGACAGTTTGCTGTCACTGTTTCGCAGGGGGTTACATAGGAGAAACTGATGAGAAAGAGGGTTTAGTTATGGGGGATCTCCTTGAATTTTAATAATTTTATAAAAATTTAATTTTTTCATATTCATTTAATTTTGTCTAGTTATATTGTACTTTTCATAACTAATGTCGACTAAAATCCAAATCATTTCAGCGATCATTTAGTAATATGCACCTGATGATTGCGTATTGCATGAGACTCCGAGTCGTGTCACAGACGGAGGACAATATGTATTTTTATTCATATATAATTAAAAGCTCTGTTTCTACTACATCGAGCACTCTTTTATTAACACCTGTATAATATTTACATGTGTGTATTCCCATTTGCATATTTATTAATTCATATATATATATATATATATATATATATATATACGCGCACGCGCGCACACACACACACACACACACACACACATATATATATATATATATATATATATAATAAAATACAAAATATTCACTACTGCCAAGGTTTCACCCGTATAGGTCTCATCAGGCGGTAGAGGTAAATAATATATTTATGTATATATGTATGCATGTATGTATGTATGAAGTGAGTACAATGTGTATAGTGAAACATCTTAGAAGTTTTAGACATAACAATCCAGTGAAATTTTACTTTGTTTTGACGAGTCCGTTCACAGCCCTTTACTTACCAAATGACGCCCAACAACAGGAGTAAGAAAAATTTTAAAACGTGATGAGGATCGATTCAGACTAACCTCCTCTATCATTTCCTCCCTCTAACAAAGGACAACAATTGATAAACTATCCACGTGCGCACAAACGCCTCCGTACTCAGTGCGAAGTGATTCTCTAGCTGCTAGCATAATTTTCTCTTGCATCTTTAAACCTTTGACTAACAAAGTATCCACTCTAGCTAAAAGGAAGTCGGACAGTGACCAGGAAGCTGATGCCCTGAGCCTCAAGGTTCCGAGTTCAAAAGCATGGGAAATAGGAAGAAAGCTAAAAGAACAAATTCAAGGCAAAAAGAAGTAATAACGTTAAGTGTGAAAGAAAAAAAGACAGAGAACATATCAGTGCGTGCGTACATTCAGTGGTTAAAAGTACCCTGACAATGACTGAATCTATCTAACGTCAAATCGCATCTTTTATAGCGGCTTCGACTGGTTTATGCAAAAGAATTCCATTTTAATTCTGTACTGAACAATGAATCTTCCATCGAAGTTTATTTTCTATTGCATGATAGGTTTTGGGATAACAAGATTCATCTCGGTGGAAGCTTCAGAGTTTTGCAATCAGTGTCTACTAGTCTGGCTATTGCAGTCTCGTTGTCAACCTCTTTTCTTCCGAGGCATACACTCTTGAATGATATATTCGTTGTGTTGAGCTGCTTAAAAAAAAAAAATCGGTCGATTTTTTGTTTGTCATTTTTTACACCGTTTTCAATTAACTGATTTTTCCACTTTGTGTTTTTAGTTTTCCTTGATGCTGATTGATTTCTTATTTTCACAGATATTTCATTTTTTATCCTTTATTCTGTTTTATTTATTTTAACTATGTTATTTCTTCGTTGGTTATTTCTTTCTTTATATAATTTTTCTTTCTTTCCATTAATTTTTACCATATAATTTCTTTCCGTCATTTCATTTTTACTAAAGATTTTTTTCTTTTCATTCGTTTTTACAATTTTACTTACTTTTTGTGTTGTATTTTATATCATAACAGTATTTATTTCCTCTTTTCTAACCATAGCTGTTTCTGTGCTTTGCGTATTTACCAAAGGTCTTCTTTCTTTATGGATGTGCGTTGTGGTACAGTGGGTATCGACTCGGAACGAGAAACCGGGGAGCCGAGTTCGAATTCCAGTTGAATCCATTGTATTCACTTACGCGCTAATACCCTTGGGAAAGGTATTAATCCGTCTCTTCCTTCCAGTTATGGGATAAATAGCAGCGCAGACTGGGTTCTATAGCCTTGGTCGGCAACCATCTACCGCAGAAGAAAGCAATGGCAACTTACTGCGGGATAATCTTCTGCCCAGTCAGTCATGTCTCTTTCGAGACATGATCGCCCAAGCGTGTATCAAGTATGGCACTTGACTGACTTCTTTCTTTGCTTTCGTCTTTTACCACACATGTTTTTGTTCTCTTTCTTTCTAAATATAGCTTTTCTTCTTTTGCATTGTTTTTTTTTTTTTTACCAAAGGTGCACTTTCTTCCTTTCTATTTTAAAACAGCTAGTCTTTTCTTTCTTTTTATTTTAACTAATGTGTTCTTTTATTCCTTTCGTTGTAAATATAGCTGTTCTTTCTTTCCTTGCGTTTTTTTTAACAAAGGTGCTTTTTCTTCCTTTCGATTTTAACACAGCTAGTCTTTCTTTACTTCCTTTTTTTAACTAAGGTTTTCTTTCTTTTCTTTCTAACTCTTTTTTTCTTTCTTTTTCATTTTTTTTCAAAGATGTCCTTTCTTTCCTCTCGATTTTAACACAGCTAATCTCTATATCCATTCGTGTTTTATTTTTATTTTTTTAACCTAAGGTGTTTATTTTATTTCTTTCATTCTAACTCTAGTTGTTCTTTCTGTTTTTTTTATTTCACCATAACTGTTCTTTCTTTCTATTCATTTTATACCAAAGGTGTTCTATCTTTTCTTTTAACCACGGCTGTTCTTTCTTTAATTCTTTCGTTTTTATCATAAAATTTTCCCTTTTTTATTTTCTACAGAATTTTTGTTCCTTTTTTATTTTATTTATCCTTCTTAATTCACCTTGTTTTCTCTTGTCTTTCGTTTCATTTTAATTTCATTGTCAACATTACTTTTTTCATACCTTTTCCTCTATATTTTAGCTTTTCTTTCTCATATTGTCCTTAATAAAATCTTTCATTTTTCTTTATTCTTGTGTTTATCTTTCTTTTCATATCTTCTTTCTCTTTTCGTATTCTTTTTTTAGTCTACATTTTTCTTTATATTTACTGATATTCTTTTACATATTTTACTTGATTTTGCATATGGTCTTTCTTTTTTTCTATCTTTCTCGTTTGCTTAATATTCTTCTTATTTTTACACTGCCCAAATATCCATAATATTTTTGCTTGTTTTCCCTTGAACCCCACCAATCCTTACGTCAGCGAAATAAATCACATCGATTTCAGCTCAGACGATATCTCTGTCGACTAATACAATTTAAGCAATCATACAATGGTCTGAACTGGTGCTCCTGTCAGATCCTCATATCGAATTTACCACAAAGTTGCAGAGATATGACGAACTCCGCGGCTCGCTAAAATCAAATGTCGAGGGCAGGGATCAAAGTCAGAAATTTTACCCAATGTCCTTCTACAAAATGAAATCACACACAGACATACACATAAACAAGCGCTTTTGAAATTCTTTTGGCCTTATCCTTCGACGTAAACTTTACTAGAAACTAGGATATATAGAATTATTTCCAAAGATTTTACCTCCTAAAAGGTTAAACAAAGGTTTTTCCCCGCTTCCAGTGTCTATGGTTGAATTCTACTATATGACTGAAAAGAAATAAAAAGACAGAAGGGATTTCCGAATGCGGATGTTTCAAACTCGGTAGACCCTTCGTATTTTGAATATAACACTAATATGAAATCTGCCTATCGTTTTCTAAGCTAATTCGTTTTCATATCTTAGGATTACCAGCACACACACACACACACACACACACATATATATATATATATATATATATACTCTAGAAAATTTTTCAGATATTCTACAATTTCATGTGCAATACATATTATTAACTGTTGTATCATTTGGGTCTGAAGAGTAGTAAGGTTTTGGCTACGAAATATGTATTACACATGGTGTCTTGCCTATGGTTTAAGAACGGACATTTTAGCTCTGGATAAAGAAAAAGCCGGGTGTAATGCAGAGCTAAATCCCGACTGTACGAGATTGGTAGACTTGCGTGATACGATATTTTCTCTCTGCCTTTGAAAAAAAATAATCATAATAAAACACTGCAGGAGAAGTCAAAACTCTATTTACTCGTTTTTTGTGAATGCAGCGTACCCAACTGCAAACCTCATAGAATAGGGCCTCGTTGGTGCTTCAGAGTATCATGTATATTTCGAATGCATGAAGAAGTATCCATGTGCCAGGTTCAATGATATCTATTAAAATATTAGCAGTATAGACCAGCGTTGCTCGGGTGTAATGAAAGCTTTAAAACTAATCCATAGTCTTGGAGCTCAGACTCTTTGGACGTTGGCAAGAAAACCTAAAAAGCAATAGTTGTTTCCAGTTAAAGCGAAACCGTAGACTGAAAGAAAAATAAATGGATGTAAGTAAAATTTTGATTTCCTGGTATCGATATCAAATAAGTTTTTTCGTCGTAAACTGAATTTTGAAGGCTAAATAAGTCCTCTGGGTAAATGGTATCATGGCTGAGACTAAGAACTACAATTATACCTACTTAGAGCCAAACCCAAAGCAAAAACTAAAATAAAAGGGCTGAAAAAATACAGGCATCCCGGTAGATAAAGAGACACACACACAAACATCTTGCCTTATATATATATATATTATCGATTTTCTGCTCTGTTGTAAGAACTGCAACCTCGAAACTTCTGAAAATCGTTTCTTATGTCTTTGTCTATGAGTGTATCAAATTTGATTAAAATCGGACCACTCCTTCTGTAATCCGATTTTTTCGGTTATCGATTTTCAATATTTAACGCGGGTACTCGACACAAAACCTAGCTAATAACACTTGCAGACGCTTATAGTGCAACTGTGTAAATTTTCAAGAAAATCGGTTCAGCCGTTTCGGAGTCTATAGGTAACTGACACACGCACGCACAGACACGCATGCACACACACACACACACACACACACACACACACACACAGACAAAGCTCCATTTATAAATAAGTTTAGATATGGATAACCTATTTATTGAACTTGTATTTAACAAACTGATAACTAACGAAGATAACTATATCTTCAATGTGAAGTCCATCGTAAGAATAGGTGAATTTTCTACATTTCTTGACGTAAATTTTATAATAAAGAAGTGTAATATATATTGTTGCATTATATTTTATGAACTGCGAACTGAGAATATATGCAAGTTATGAATTGTCATAAAGAGATGCGTCCTTAATGTTAAAGATCCCATTTTGATGTTGTTTAAATTCTACTCAATATTATTAACTTAGATATATACTGATAGAGAAAAGTATTGTTTTTGGTAGGAAAAAAATTACCAGATAAAAGAAAACAGACTAATTTGACTGTCAGTAGTTTATTTGCAACTATTTATTTTGATACTTTTACATTATTATACTTTGTAAAACTAATGTAAAAAATAATATAAAAAGATTTTAGAACAAATACGTCAATTTCTTAAAGGGAAAACATTAAAAAAAATATTTTAAAAATAAAAGATATATTAACAAACTTTATTGCACAAGTGCTCCTTTCTTTTCAATAACACTTAGCAGCCTATTGTCAACATTCGATGTTAGATTTGCAAATTTAGAGGCTGGTAAGTTGTTTGCAGCAACCTTAACTGCCTCTCATGGGTCACATTTGCTGCTGAATTGCTTTCCATTAAATTAAATATATCTCTTGTGGGTGCTCCACAGGTTCTCAATGGGATTCAAGTCACAGCTATTTTAAGGCCAGTCCATAAGGGAATCTTCAACAAATCCATTTTCTTTTAACCAGGATTTAGTAAATTTTGATGTATGACTTGGTGCGTTGTCTTGCATAAAGACCATATATATTCGCTTGTCTAAAGATTGCTTATCAAGCTATTCAAAGAAATATTGCTCTAGAACATCACATTAACTTTTGAAATTCATTTTAACCCCGTCTTTCAATTAAAATGGATCCACGAGCTCATTACCAATAATCCCAGCCGATATCATGATCCCACCGCTGCCTTGTTGGCGTTTAAAATTTTTTCTTGAGTCATGTTACTTGCAAACCCATCCTTGAGTCCATCTGTCTGGCCCATCGATGGTCATCTTTGATTTGTCTGTACAAAGCGCTTTACTGAAATCAGTTTCACGTATTTTTTTGCCCACTGCAATCTTCTTTCATTATGTTTTTTTTTACTTAAAATGGGTTTCTTTATTTGATATTTTACATCAGCAAACTTCTTTAATGCTTTACATCTTGTTTCCCTTGATACCATATGAGCTCCAGCGGCCTCAAATATGAACGCACTTGATGCATTTGGGTTTCTTATTAATTCCCTTCGGATATGTGATAGATCTCGCTTTGTTAAATTCCTGAATTCAGCCTGACTCGTTTTTTTTCCTTGATTGAATTCCCATTTGACACATTTTCTTGATTGTTTGATGATCCCTTTTCAAATCCTTAGAAATTTGAAGCGAAGATTTTCCTTTGCTTATTTCTTTGATTAAATAGTTCATGTCATTCAGTGTTAGTTCTTTTTACAAATCATAAAACTAAATTCTAGTTCTTTCAAATAATCTCTTGACACTGCAAATTGCTATAATTACTGAAAAAATACTAAATATCAAACTGAAATTGAAACTTGGGACTTATTTGCTTTTATGCTTACTCACTATACATAATAGCACAAATTATTTCATTGGATAACACATATCTATGACTTTTACATAAACTATTTGACAATATCTCTTTTGCATATAATCTCTAGACGCAATTTATATGGTTCGAATTCACCATGGTCGATTTCTCAGAAAAGTGACTTTTTGAAGGTATTGGTCTGGAGGAAGAGATCTCAGCGTGCTTTTGGAAAGTACCTGAAAAACCATAGCAGAGGTTCACTCAAGCCTTGTGAGTGCAATTGGACAAACGAATCCCTTTGAAGAGTCGTCGATGGTTGGGCTAGCTCGAATTTACAAGTCATCGTGACCGAGTGTTTAAGCGTCCTGGCCTTGTTCATGCTAGATAACGCGTTCTCTCCCAAGAAAATGTAATTAAGGTCCCCTCAATAATCGCAGGTGGGCTCTGTGGGTGTTAAAGTCTGCCTGAGGTAGATGGGTATCCTCAAATACGAGTGGCCAGCCATTATGTTATACTTTATACATAATTGTACTAATACTTTTATATACTTCTTCCACCGAACGCCCCGTTCGGGTTTTGAGCCTGGGTTGTGTATCAATCGGAGTCTAACCGTACTGATGAACTGTGATACAGCGAAACAGATCTGTCAGTAATATATATATATATATATATATATATATATAATTCCTCAATAACAAAGATAGTCAACCCAAAAAACATATTTCTCTTTACGATTATATTCAGGCAGTACAAGGCTCGGGTGCCACTCGAGCTACATGGTTAAAAATTAAGAGGCATATTGTATGCGAATATGAGGGAAATATAAAAATTAACCCTGTATTTGAAAAGGTTCAGATTGTAGTGATAGAGAAAGTGTCCTCTTGGTAGTAAGTTACACAGATCAGTGGTTCGTGAAAATTTATTCAAGTCGAATAAAAAGAGATGAAAAGCCAATGAGATTAGTTTACTACAAAGTGTATGGCCGTTAAACTGGTGGAACTATGGATTAATGAAATGAAACCGATGAAAAAGCATGATATTTACTGTCCCCAGTCATCAGCATCCACGCTATCATTCAATGACAAAATGGAAGACGTCACCAAAAAAGAGATGAAAACATTTTCATTATATTGTCATATATTGATTATGCTTATGTATAATACTCTTCTGTCACTATCTTCAACTGTTTTCCAACTAAATGTGTCGATTGTTCCAGTTTTCTATATGTTGAGAACGATCATTGTCATATTTTTATGTCTCCTTTGTTTAGCCATTTTCTAAATAGCTACACAGTTGAAAATAAATGACTTGTCAATGTAGTAGAACTGTCAGAGACAATTCTGATTAACTTAAATGTAAGCTTTAATGAACTAGTTTATTTTTGTGAAAATACAAATGTGACACAAAAGCCAAAAAAGAGATGGATAATGCTGGTGACCATGTGTTTTAACTTAGCTAGCCACAATCATTGACCCAAACAAACTGTACAACATTTCTTGGGCTAAAATATCATATGATTACGTACCATTCTTAATAAAAATAACATAACGTATCAAAGTTTCTATGAAGTTTTAATTATTCCCCCTATGAACAATTTTTGGGGTGTAGGGAATATAATGACATTTAAAAATTGAATCGCCGATGAATATTCACACAATAATATATATATAGACCACTAATGACCAACAGTCTACACGAAGGCAAATCAAGCCTATATAACATAATTTTCGATTCATCGTAATAACCATATCTGCTCTTAAATGTATCGTAATGTCAACAAATGTGAACATGTTACGGAAATTAACAAAGATTAACCAAATGATCTATAAACAACAAACAATTTGAAATGATTTGTTTGAACATTATTTTTGATCGATACTCCTATTTAAGTAGATATTCTGTTTATAATCAAACATTATTATATATTTATTTCTACCGGCCTGATTATTTACGATATGTGTGTCATTATAACAGGATTCGAAATTGCGACCCCTAACATCCTAGGGGAAGCCACCAATTGACCTAACGCGTTTTAGACCTCTCAGCCACGTATGAGCAAGTGTAAACTTTATATATATATATATATATATATATATATATATATATATATATATATATATATATATATATATATATATATATATATATATATCCAAGAAGCTAAACTAAATAGTGTTTGTAATAAAAAAAAAAAACACAATCCTTAATTGTGGCAGAAATATCAGTTAAATGCACAAAATTAATGCCGGATATTTATGAATTAAATGTCAATCAGTCGATTAGCCACACACGCGCCTACCCACTCATTCAGCTCCGACAACTACTACGAAAGAACACACTCTAAAAACAAAGTGTCTCACATCTAAAAGAGAACTGACATTTCTGATCACTTAACGGAAGAGAGAATGATGAATTAAATGAAGAAAAGAAAGTGGGAACAAAAATAAAAGGGAGGGTCAATGAGCATACATCCCTTAGCTAAGTTATAAAGGGCACCCAATACTCCGATGCGTAACCGGCATCAAAATGCCACTATAAGACAGCTTCTTTTTCATAAAAGATACGAGCAAGACTCACCGACCATTTGCCAAATTCTGATCTTGGGAGTAGTCGCCTTTCTTTCCTGATCTTTTCTTTAAGCTGATCTTTAAAGAAGAAAGTCAGTTAAAAAGAGGCAAATTTCTTGTCTCCTTCCGTCGCTTCGTCCATATCACGAACAGAACCTAGTAAGCAAAATATACAAATTAAGAAAAATACTGCGAAATAAAATATAAAAAATATTCTTGTGTAAAGATTTTTATGATATGAAAAATGGCTGACTTAAGACGAAATAAAACCAGATTAAACAATAAGGTAACACGTAGAAAATGAAAACACAAAAGAATTTTAAAAAGAGAAAATACAAAAGGAAAACTACAGGCGAGGACTAAAAAATATAATATAAGAAAACTGAAAATTAAATTACAAAATACAAAAAATAAATCTATAAAAATTTCAAACTAGATTTTACACAAGCAAGATTTTACAACTGGGTGTTTGAGTGCCGTTTCGAATTCCATTGAAAATTGTTACATTCATTTACGCACTATCATTTTTGAAATGTTATCCCTCCCCCACCAATCTTACTATGGTCTACATATTATACCATGAGTGTGAAAAAATTATTGTTACGCTTAAAAAAATCAGACTGCAATATTTCACTCAGTCAGTTAAGTGCCATATATGATACACGCTTTGAGCCATCATGTCTTGAAAGAGACATGATTGCCGAGGAAGAAAATTGGCCTGCAATAGGTTGTCATTGCTTTCTGCGGTAAACTGGCTGCCAGCCAAGGCTATAGAGCCCAATCTGTCATATTATTATAATTGGAGGAAAAAGACGGATTAATACCTTTCGTTAGGGTATTTGTGCGTAAGTGAATGCAAGGAATTCAACTGGAATTCGAACTCGGCTCCACGATTTATCGTTCCGAGTCGATATCCACTGCACCACAAAGGATTATTGTTCTGCAATTGTTGCTATTATGACAGTGACTTTGGCCGTTATGCATTCCCGCCTTCTTCAGGTTTCGGTTTGAACTGAATTGTTGTAATGAGAACTGTATTGTTTTTGACAATAGTTTGAATGTAAAAATAATATAATGATAATTTCTAAAACGAGACATGTTTTGCAAGCTCGTATCGAAGAAAAATCCACTAATATTATAGGTTATTTACCTCAAAGTTGACTCACTCCTATGACACGGAAAGGAACTCGGCCATGTAACGATATATCACTCTACGACCAGCGTCAATGTTTTACATTCGCCACGAAAGCAAATAGCTTCGGGAAGCTTTCCGAAAAACTTCACCATACTGGGAATATTTTATCCTCTTCATTTTATCGCCACGCTAATCAAATTGTCAGTTTTATGCAGAGCCGTTACCAGCCACCCACCCCCAACATCTGTGACTATACCATAGATCATTAGGCACACCATTATCAGCCTTTTCATCAGACTACTGAGCCTTGGTTCCAATGCCTGGCGATAGCTATCAACGTCGTGATGATTTACGTGGGCGAGTCAAAGCAAACAGTGAAAACTGATCCTTTTAATCATTATATATACATACTTACCCATACACTATATATATATATATATATATATATATATTAATTTGTATTTTGTTCTATTTTCATCTGTTTTTCTCATCTAGAATTTTTTTTTCCTTGAAGCACGCACCGAATGATGATATATTCAGCTCAGAAAAATTAGATGCTAATGGAATGTATAATTTAATGCTTTGTCAATCTCTCGTTTGCGCTGATGTCTGGAACTGATCAGTGATGACGCGTTGCTCGTTGTAATCATACCTACATTCGTCGTCAATCCCAAACTTTAATTATTAGATCACTAAAGATTCTTTGTCATTATTCATATCCGTCGGCTGCTTTTAATTTACTCTTGGTTTGATTTTTCATCGATATCTTAATATTCCGATAAAATCTAACGGTTTTTAGTGGCACCTTCATAAGTGCTTCATCAGCTTTTTATTGAGATATTAATTATACTTAATTAAAAGAAAAACCGCCAGTTCTTGAAAAGGAGAAGAATGTCACAGAGAACATTCTCAGTCGACTTACTTTGGTATTCATTGCGTTTGGCACTCTGGTAGAATTGTAAATGACTAAACCAAATATACTATAAACGTAATCGGTGAAAATAAAGGGGATTTTTATTTTCGTCATTTGTTCTCGATATTAAATTAAACTTCCCATGATAACTTCCATGACAGATATAATTTCAAGAACTGTTTCTCACTGAACACTTTCTTAAAATAGTTTTTTTTCCAATAATTATACTTCTCTAGAATATATAAAAGAGAATATAGACGGTCATAGAGCCTAAGTACCGTTGATACAACCATTATATTGTCATCTTTACTTATAACCAGCCATTCAGGTTTGAAAAAGAAATCACTCAACCGACGGTCAAGAGCAAGGGAAAATTTACTCGCCTTAAAATCGTTTTACTCGACCGACTCCATTTTCTTAATAGTCTCCTTACGTAAACATAGTGTGAGTCGCTGAAAGAAAAGGAAAAATTCAAACGTGATAGAAAGAATTTAAAAATGTTTTTAAAATAATAACAAAATTTGATCTTTCTTCTCAATAATAGTATAAACAGTTTGATGGTAAATTTATATTTTGATTACATCATGATATTTTGATTTAACATCATGATATGCATATTTTTTCATTTTTTTTTTTTTTTTGGCAATTGAGTGGAGGTATCTAAATTCGTAGTTTCTTTCTTTTGTTTGACTACAACCTCCATCTCATACATGATGAAAAAATAACAAATCTGATTTTCTCAACGATTTTCTATAAAAAATTACATACTTGTACAATTTGATTTTCGGTGCGTGGTTGAAAGAAGTATGCGTATTTTTTTTCTTTCTTTCAAATGTTCGTGTTACTTTTCGTAAACGGGTAGGAAATTTAGAGTCATTTTAAGTAACTTGTGAATCCTCAATGGCATACTTTTGGGTTGTAAAAGGAATCAGATTTTCTTTTTCTATATTTAAAGGGACGTTTCATTGCGATATTTTTAATCGACCGCGGGCGAGAAAAAAAAATTAAGTTTTTAATCGACTGAATTGATCGGGCGAGTGAAATCTCAAAGGCTGCTTATAATTGTCTATGATAATTTAGTCCAGCGATATTATCGAAACATTTAATCTTGAGTAAATTGAAGAACATTCTACATGTTGCGAATTTATTTTCAACTTGTGTGGTGTGGCAATTTTTTAAGTATAAACGTCTATTATCTACCTAGAAATCTAAATCTAAACTTATTTATAAATGGAACTTTGTCTCTGTGTGTGTGTCCGTTAACTATAGACTCCGAAACGGCTGAACCGATTTTCTTGAAAATTTACACAGTTGTACTATAAGCGTCTGCGAGTGTTCTTAGCTAGGTTTCGTGTACCCCCGATAAATATCGAAAATCGATAATCGAAAAAAATCGGGTTATACAACGAGTGGTCCAATTTTAATCAAATTTGAGACAATCATAGACACAGACATAAGAAACGATATTCAGAAGTTTCAAGGTTGCAGTTCTTACAATAGTGCAGAAAATCGATAATATATATATATATATATATATATATATATATATATATATATACAAAAGGCAAGATGTTTGTGCGTGTGTCTGTTTATCTGTCTCTATGTCCTTTATACAAATCCACAATTTTCATCCGATTCTCACCAAACTTCACACAAATATTCTTTAGGACCTTGGATTAGTTTTAAAGCTTTCATTACACCCGAGCAACGCCGGGCTATACTGCTAGTTAAATTATAAACGGCTAATATTAACCCATAGAAGAGTCAATTGTTAGCTATCCAATTCCTTATGAGGAAACATTTATCATTCATTGACTGATCAGTTAGCGTTACTCTCAGAATAAATTTATATTTTTTAAATAGCATTTTTCTTGTAATTGTAATCCTCAATCCAGTAAATTTTATCGGTCTTATTCGTATTTAAGGGAGTTTCCAATCATACATTTTGTTCAAGGTGGAAGGTCAACATATTTATTACGTCATTAGTTTCAGTTCCCATGTAATACTCATTTTTGATAATGCTGACTGTGTACATGTGATGCAGTTTTCTTTGGTTGTGCTTATAGTCTGGATTGTCAAGTCAATGCGAACCATCCTTCATTTTAGCTGTATAGTATACACTGCAAAAATGAAGGATTGCATGATATACAGCTTAGCAGGGCTAGATACACTTTTGAAATCATAGCATTTTTTCTCCTAGACCGCATGCCACAGAAGGCTATATAACTTCGTCTCTCCTGCAACCTAAATTACCATGCGGAGAGGAGCGGGATTCATACCTTTCAAAGCGTATTACTACGTAAGTGCATTTAAAGAATTTGACTGGGATTCGAAATCGGTTCTCCAATTCCTCAATACGAGCTGCTATTCATTACTCTTCCACGCTTCTCCTGTAACACTATTTTAAAAGAACGTCCTGAATTATTATTTTCTTAAATCCTCAGTCAGTTATTTGTCCAAGCCGCATTCACCCTGGTCGGACTTGAGCCGGCTTTCTTCACAATGGACAAAGTTTAATTGGTATTTGTTTAAGGGCAAGATCCCAGGTCCTGCCCTGTTATTTAACCCATAACTGGAAGGAAGGGACAGATTAATACCTTTCCCAATGGTACCAGTGCATAGGTGAATGCAGGGTGTTCGACTGGAATTCGATCTCGGCTCCCCAATTTCTCTTTCCGAGCCGATATCCACTGAACCACAACGGACATCCCTCAATAAATGCTTACAGCACCTGGTATTCCCAAGCGGTCACCCATCTAAGTACTAACCGGGCTCAACGTCGGTGATCGAGCGAGAACCGGTGTGTTTTACGTGATATGACCGTCAGCTAGTCAATTATTTGCATATAGATAATAGTTTAGATTTTTCTGATCGAGTGGGATACGATAGATGACCTCCATACGAGATCTGATAAGTATATTTAAGAACAGGATTCGTATACATTTATATTTATCATACTTATGTGATTAAAGGCAAAGCATAGCACCGCTTATGGACAAACCAAATGTTGGAAACGTCTTCCACATGGTACATCTTGCCAGTATTAATTACAAGTTAATTAGTATATCTTAAAATAGGAAGATCCTCTGGTATATGTGGCATGCCATAGTCATTTATCATCACGCAAATACTGACAAACTGACAAAATTCTATATCAATAGGTTTAAAATTCTACAAAACAACAAATTTAAAAGATTTTCTTTTCAATACACTGGTTCTCTTTACATGTTCTAGTCTCTAAGAGAAATTAAACTGATTTAAAAATACAGTTAAAAAATTATTATTAAATACAATACAGCACATAACCAGATATGACAGCAGTATTCAATGCACGGACGGATAGTAGATTTGTAAGCTTGCATGGCATTTAAAATTTTAAATATCAAAAATGAGTATTACATGGGAACTGAAACCAATGACGTAATAAATATGTTGACCTTCCACCTTGAACAAAATGTATGAATGGAAACTCCCTTAAATACGAATAATAAAAAATTATTATTAAACACTATTATTAAATAAAGATTTTTCATATCTTTAAATATAAAGATTTTTTTTTAATCGTATCACCCTGAGCAAGGCGGTAACGCCACTGATGTGCAGGGGGCTACGTAATAGTGAAAAGATTGGAAAAGGGAAAGCCGGAAACCACATCCTAAACAGGGAACAAGGGATGAGGCTCTTAATCTGTTCAATAGACGTGGGTGGAGTATTTAGAAAAATTAAATTTGGTATTAAATGACCAAATTGGTTTGGTAAAACAAATGCATTAATCATTTCTTTTTTTAACCAAAGCAATCACCATAAAAAAGCGACCAAAAAGAAGATATGAAATTCTTAGATAAAAGATAGTTTTGATGAAGAATTAAGTTTCAATCAATTCATCCCAAAGAAAACGATATTCCTACTAAGATGAAAGTTACTGAGAGTTAAAAAGAATGGCTTATTGACTTTAGTAAGAAGAAAGGACATAAAAAGAACATGTATCAAAAAAAACAAAAGACTGCTATTTTTTAAAAATAATCGTATCTACCCAAGCTAAGCATTATACTGCCACTGTTGTGCAGGGTTTACAAAGGAGGAAAGTTATGAGAAATAGTGACAGGTCATAGGGGATATCAGGATGTGGGTAAGAGAGAAATGTGAATACTGAAGAAATGAGATGAGAGCATGAGGGAGAGGATGCAATTTCCTGAGATAAGAGATGACTACTGACTTTTCATTTAAATTCTTGGGGATTGTAGCTGTCGGGAAAGCAAGCAAACGGAAGGGAATTCCACAGGCGGGAATGTGAGAAAATAAGATTTTGGAATAGAATTTGCGTTTACATCTTATTGGTTTCACAGTAAAAGGGTGGGACCTCGTTGCTAAGCTTGTGGCACGAGTAAATTCGTATATAGGGTGCACCAATAAACTAAGTTCATCAGAGTAGAAGCTGTGAAAGTACTTGTAGAAGAGACACTGCGCCGGTGAGAAAGTGACTGTATCCAAGTTGCTAAGTTGAGATCGATCTCATTGCAGATTCTCCGTTGAATTTTGTCAAGGACCCCGAGGTGAGTAGCAACAGCACATAACCAGATATGACAGCAGTATTCAATGCACGGACGGATAGTAGATTTGTAAGCTTGCATGGCATTTAAAATTTTAAATATTTTAAATAGCAGGTAAGCAAGAAAACCGGTAGAGTGTTGAACAAACAAGAAGTGCTAAAAAAGAAACTATTAAAATAAAACATTTAGCTGATGCAACACACATAAAAAGAACTAATAGCCAATATGGTATTAAGTTTACATTCGTGTAATCAAGCCAAAAAGGATGAAAGCTCATTCGAACAATTACCATATTTGTAAAAAGGAGAGAGGGAAACCACATTACGACGTGGAAAGATAATTGAATTCGAGATGGCAGGTCAAGTTTGAGTACTGGATTGTTACGTGTTGTCCGTCCTTCAATATGGCAGTGAATGCTGGGCAATACCATCAAAGATGAAGGAAAAACTTGAAGCAGCTGAAATGTGGTTCTATAGAAGCATACTGGATAAGAAGTGGGGGATCAATTCCATATTACAATCAATATATAAACTGACCCCTCACTTTGTGACCACATCAGTTTCTATAATACATTTCAATTCCTGAGATACAAAAGCACAAGGATGCATTCCAGGAGCTGAGAAGAGTATTAAGAAACAGGACAAGGACAGGAAGAGAGTACTGGATTGTTACGTGTTGTCCGTCCTTCAATATGGCAGTGAATGCTGAACATTACCATCAAAGATGAAGGAAAAACTTGAAGCAACTGAAATGTAGTTCTACAGAAGGTTGCTGTGAATATCATGGATCGAGCATGTGAGCAATGATGAGGTCTTGGAATTGATGGAAACAAAAAGGAAATTAATACTGGGCATCAGGAAGAGACAGCTGAAGTTCCTGGGACATGCAATGAGGAAGGAGGGCCTGGAGAATCTGATACTAACAGGCCAGATAGAGGGAAATAGAGACAGGGGAAAGTAACGGATAACATATTTCAAGAACATAATCAGGTAGATGACGGAACGAGGATTGCATGGTGTAACAGGAGAAGGCGTGCTCAGAGCCACCAGTGATAGGGAAACGTGGAAAGCCATAATCGCCTACGTCCTGAAGGGACGGGGCACATAGAAGAAGAAGTGTTACTTACATGTTAATCCCTAACAGATGAAAAGCCTGAACTCAAGTAATGTTTCCTTCACTGTTCTTTTCATGAAGCAACCAAAACATTTCTCAAAATTATTTCGTAAATATCCATTTGCACAATCCTTGAATAATTTCACCGTTTGAATGTTTCTGAAATATATATGACGCCATTGTTCTTTCTTATTATTGTGGATTCTGGATGAAGAACCGCACAGTATAATAAACAACAAAAAACAGATATGGAGATAGAAAATGTAGTTTATGTTGAACGTAATATACAAACTGGAACACGGGTTAGTCAATTCAGGAATACTATTAGTAGAAATAAATATATACAAGTCTAGAAGTGAAATAGTATGTCCGGGTAGCTTATTCTAGCTGAGTGGAGCTCATACCTAGTCTAGTGTCTGGGTAACTAATGGTATCTGTCGGAACTCTTCCATAGCTGTAACGGATCTCTACGATTTCTCTCCACTATAAACTGCAACTACAACTGTGATTCCAAATCGCTGTTCTCTCTATGGAAGGATTATATGTACACTCAGTCGAGTCCGTTATCATATACAAAAGGGGGAGATCCCACAACACTTATGGAAAAATACATTATTTAATGTTTATATATTTATTTTGTTTTAAGCAAATTTACCAATTAATATATACTTTATCAAGGAGAAATATTTTCCATAATTTAACAGGAATTAAATCTTTCATTAGAAATATTTTATAAAAACAATGTTTACTTCTATTATTGATACTATTTACTGATCTGTTTGATTTTAATTGATCGAACCATGAAAATATATTATTTTCTATGTTAAATACTAGCTTCATTTTCCGATTTTTTAATTAATAAAATATATTTGGTATACGTGAAATTCAGGCTATCGATAAACATACATTTGTACCTTTAAAAATATTGTTTATTTTGACAAATAGCTTAATAAATTGACAATTATTATTGCCTTTAAAAAGCGATTTGACGCTAATATTTGAATACCCAATAAATAACAAATGATTGTCGTATCGGTTCAGATCATTTTTGAAGTTTGAATATTTAAGATATTATTCTCTTATACTGATGAATAAAATTATCTTTTGCCAGGAATATTGCCAAACAATTACGGATGAGTGCCTAAGTCAAGGTTTATAAATATTTAAAATTCGCTGATATAAACACACAATTTATTTCGGAAGATTACCAATAATTTTACGGCTGCTGCCAAAAAAGACATACTAGAATATATATATATATATATATATATATATATATATATATATATAATTTCAGGTGAAAAAAAGAGAAAAAGTATGTATTCTTTAAGGTCAAATTCTAAAATGAATCTTCGCTCTGATTAGTTGAAAGAAAGACATGTAAATATTATATCTTCCCACATACATACACAGCAAACCTAAGTTGTTTTTATTTAAATGTAAAGCATTTGTACAACCAACATCAAACATTTTCTGATGAAGAGAATCAATCTCGAAACATTGAAATTTACGTGTCGCAATGTAAAATTAATTCATAACTATTTATATATATATATATATATATAATTTTCTTAGCAAATTTGCTTTATGATATATATATATATATATATATATATGATATATATATATATATATATATATATATATGTGCGTGTGTGTGTGTACTAATAAATATACATATTATCCTACGTTTATGACATGACTTGAAGTTTCATGTCTTATGCACTTATCAGGTGCATATTTCAAACTGACGGTTTAATTGATTTGAATTTAATTTCACTCGATGTTCATGAGAATTAAATCTTATAATGTTATGTTAGTTTTTTTAATTACAAGATTAAAAATTCAAGTATTGAGCGGACAACAATTCAATACAAAACAGTTAAGTTGAACCCCCCCCCATGCGTACATGAAAATTAAAAAGAAATCAAATACCTGGACAATAAAAATGAAACAAAATAAAAATAAAATCTCGAAACAGAAAATATATATATATATATATATATATATTAAAAAAGGATTAATTCAAAGATGTTGAATGGCCATTTCGATATGACGATCCCCACGGGGAGCGACACATCACCTCAGCAACAGAAAAAAACCTTTCAGAAACTCCTGAAATATTTACTCCTGAAATATTTACTCCTGAAATAGTTTCTGAAAGGTTTTTTTCTGTTGCTGAGGTGATGTGTCGCTCCCCGTGGGGATCGTCATATCGAAATGGCCATTCAACATCTTTGAATTAATCCTTTTTTAATATATATATTTGCTCTGTAATATTTTATTACATGGAGCTCTCTTCCTGTATCATTTTTTAATATTAAAATAAATTTTTAATATTAATTAGGATCGGGTTTTTTGGATTTTACCTTCCTGCTTTTTTCCTTTGGATTGAAGTATCTGAATTAAAATATATATATATATATATATATATATATATATATATATATATAATTTTCTTAGCAAACTTGCTTTGTGAGATTATTATTATATTTTATTTCAATGGTTATAGTAGATGCACGGTAATCAGCAGAAAGAGGAGCCCATAATCCCAATTAGAGAACGCGGATACAAAAATCAAGCAGGTGTAAAAATTGAAATAACCGAGAAGCGTTCTAGCAGAAGATACAATATGTGACACGTTTTGAAGTGAGAGGTTACGTAAAAGAAGAACTTATTTAATTAAATACTTATGTACTTCTTACTTTTTCTAGTGGTTGGTATCAAAACCTCGATAATGTTATTTTAAATTCTGAACTTTAAGGAAATAAGAAGTTTACTTGGAAGATTTTTGCAACTCTCTTCTTTTAATCTATTAATGTTAGCATCCAAATATATTAATTATTATTATTAAAATAACATCCGTTATTATAAAAATATAACGGACATTGGAAGAGAAAATGGAATCGACAAGCCGAGTTTAGATTCAAATGCTATTGTGTTCATTTTCACTTTCACTTTGTGTTTAAAAATGACCTTAGGTCAGACACGAATCCGTATATTTAACAAAATAAGTTATGAATTAACAGTGAAGATTGCGCTGTCTTGGTTTGAGTTGCAAACCAATCTAAGAGAAGGAAAATTCTGACTCCGTGGAGACATTCCTACTTTTTCCAAGAACAGAGGGAAATGTACAAATTTTAAAGAAAAAATCATAACAGGTTTAAAAAATGGCGCGATTAGCATTAAGAATTTGATTTACTTTATGTTTCGTAACATACTCAAAATTAGACTAGGTAAATATCAATGACATAATAATAGAAATTTGTCGTGAAAAAATTTCACTAGAAAGAAAGAAGAGAGTTGTAGATTGCTATGTGATGTCAGTTTTTCAATACGGTAGTGAATGCTGGACAATATCATTGAAAATGAGAACAAAACTTGAAGCAGCGGAAATGTGGTTCTACAGAAGGATGCTGCGGATATCGTGGACCGAGCATGCAAGCAACGATGAAGTGTTGGAAAGAATAGCAACGAAAAGAAAATTAATACTGAGCATCAGGAAGAGACAACTGAAGTTCTTGGGACATGCAATGAGGAAGGAGGGCTTGGAGAACCTGATACTGACAGGCCAGATAGAAGGAAAAAGAGACAGAGGGAGACAGCGGATAACATATTTGAAGGGCCTGATCAGGTGGATGACAGAGCGGGGGCTGCGAGGTTTAACAGGAGAAAACATACTAAGAGCCACCAGGGATAGGAAGACGTGGAGAACCATGATCGCCTGCGTTCTGAAAGGACAGGGCACATAGAATAATAATAATAATAATAGAAATTAAGTAACAGTTATCTTATAAGTTTGAAGCTTTAGAATGGACTGCAATTTAACCTATTCATGACCGCATAAGATTTCTCATATACAGTTGCATATGAATTTTCTTTTCTTTAATATTACTTAAATTTGTTTAATCTCGATCCTGTTGCTTCATTTTTATCATGATCATGTTGCAATGACGATCACATTGATAACTGATTCTTTATATTCAAGATCGTGGTAATGAGAATATCATCAAATACCCGGATAAACATGCAACTTATGAAAACCGCATTTTACAAATGCCGAAATGATGTAATAATAACAACAAAGATGACGATGCTGACCCTGGTGCAAATCTTTTAAATAATTCTTCATACTAGATATTTAGAGCGAGAATATATATTAACTTTCAATTTGTGAGCTTTTCATTGTTCTTTAAATTTGTTCCCCCTTTTTTCCTATCTTATGCTTTCCATCGATTGTTACCTCCGTCGCTTTGTTCAATATCATCCAGCTAAATTTTAGTAGGCATCACTATTTACATTGTTAGAACTATTGTCTTCATCCTTATTACAACTATTAAGATTAGCGTTCATCAGTTGCTAGAAATTTTAAACTGAACCTTTTATTACGAGCACTAGAGTATATAATTCCCAATCCATGTACGATGCTAATTCTGACATCCAAGTAGTTATCTTCCTTTAAATTAACTCTTTATGGTATTTATTTATGTTATGGGGAAACACACCTATTCCTCAGATAATAGACTCTCCCTCCTATATTAATAAGAGTTAACTGGAAGTTCATAGGAATTCTTTAGAGTTCTATTAGAGTTCAGTAGAACTACGAGACAGTTGATATTAATCGGCAGTTAGCCGAATACTAAGGAGTCAACATTCAGTGAAAGATTACCAAGTTCCTAACATTGTGGGTACGTAAAGTAGATTAGCAACCGACATAGCACGATTATAACCTTCAGTGTGAAAACTATTCCACAACAGTTTACCACTGCTGTAGCCTGGTATTGAACTCACATATCTTTGAGTCAAGATATTGGAACTAATTAACGTCTAAATCCACTTGGCTATGTCTCTTATATTACGCATGTTTGTCACTTTCGAACCCTAGCTGATCATGGATATTGGCTTCTTTTCATAGGTAGAACATTATAGCAGTCGCATATGTTGGTTGTTTTGTTTTATGGCAAATCAACAGCTCGGCGGGTCATTTATTGCCAACTAAACTTTATTTATTTATTGCTGGTAATAACTTTTTCTTTCAACAATTTATTGTTGTTCATATAAGTTTTTGTGTCTAGTAATACATATTTTTTGAGTATCAAGATTCTTTGGGGTTTGTTTTCAAGGGCCGGGTCCCCAAGTCCTACCCTTGTTATTTAATCCATAACTGGAAAGAAGGAACGAATTAATACTTTTCCCAAGGGTAACAATTGCTTAAGTGAATGCAGGGTATTCAACTGGAATTCGAACTCGGCTCACCGATTTCTTTGTTCGAGCCGATATCCACTGCACCACAACGCACATCCGTCACTATACGCTTACAGCACCTGATATTCCCAAGTGGTCACCCATCTAAGTACTGACCAGGCTCAACGTTGCTTAACTTCGGTGATCGAGCGAGAACCAGTGTATTCAACGTGATAGGCCGTAAGCCCCAGTCGCATATGTAAAGATAATCAAAATCTTGATGTGTGATTCGATGTAAACATGTTTTAACAAAAACATTAATTTACCAAAGCTCATTGGATCAACAATTTCACAATCAAATTGATCATACTTATAGGCATTCTGGAGTCAGTCTTTTACTAGGACATATAAAGAGACCACAATTCGAACGAGATATTCAAACAAAAGATTCCTTTGTTTCCAAAACAGAAATCTTTTAACATAATTCTCTGATGAGACATGCAATTCAACCACACGATATAAAAAAAATATCACAGGTGATTTCAATTAACATAGATTATTAATGAACGCAACAGCGTCCTAGCGTGAATATATATATATATTCATAGGCGTGGTTCTAGAAGTAAAATAACATTGTGCTTAGAAGCAGGCAGCAATTTCAAGGAGCTGGGTAAACTCTTTTCGAATGATAAGTGGTCAGAGAATTTTCTATAGGGTGCGGCTCTAATATGAAGTATTAACATACAGTTATTCCCCTGAAATTTATTATTAATATATATATATATATATATATATATATATATATATATATATGTGTGTGTGTGTGTATATATATATATATATATATGAGAAAATTCTGTTTTAGTATGTATATGTGAAAGCATACCTATCTAGTCATGTCTGTGTTTTTCTAGGACAAACAAAAAGATGTAGAGAGAAACGTCAAAAACACATTTCTTCTTAACAGGTTTTCCCGAAGAGGTCGATATTGATTTCCAAGTGTCGACGAGACATTTTAAAAGGTCGGAAGTCACAAGGGATTTGATTACAGGGTCGATTGAGATCTTGGCACAAAAGGCAAGAATTCTAGTGTGAAACAAATAACACCGTATTAACCATACCTATGCAATCCAAGCAAGAACAAAAAATAAAAACCGAACAAACTCGGAGAAATTAGTGGTTTACGACTAAATGTCAACAATGTTCAACCATATATTAGCACTCGTTTTAAAGGTCATTAAACATATTCTCTTTCTGCAAAACATCCGTTGATCAATAAAAAAGTAAGCTTATATATATATATATATATATATATATATATATATATATATATATGTGTGTGTGTGTGTGTGTGTGTGTGTGTGTGTGTGTTTTGGCAGCAATTTTTCATTCATGTATATATTATCAAATACAACAGAGAAGAAAGATTTTGTCACTTTTTATCAATTTTCTTTTGTTTTCTTATAAAAAGTTGTATTGTTGCTCTACGTCACTGAAGAAATATTCTGTTTCTTATCGACCGTTTTCTGTTCATCCTCTGAAATAAAATCCTGATGTTATTTATTAATTGAAAAATGAGATGATAAACTGAAACTGTCTTCACATTGACCTCTCTGTCAAAGAACATTATCGTCTCTATTATATTAAAAATTGTTGCATATATATATATATATATATATATATATATATAGAGAGAGAGAGAGAGAGAGATAGAGAGAGAGAGAGAGAGAGAGGAAAGCGAATCAGCATTGGGTCAGTTAATAAAAACAATAGTATATATATAGAGAGAGAGCGAGAGAAAGAGAGAACGAGAGGGGGAGAGAGAGAGACAGACAGACAGAGTATATATATATATATATATAAGTGGTCTAAATTAATGGATATATATATTCAACAGTTCAATATTTATGTTCATAATGTCCTCAATACAGATATATATAATTTGTCGGTTGCTTAAAGGCCATTTCGTTAATCTTCGTTAATTCCGTAATATATATATATATATATATATATATATATATAGAGAGAGAGAGAGAGAGAGAGAGAGAGTCAGCGTCGGCTCAGTTCTTAAGAGAGACAATAGTAAGGCAAGATAAGCTCAGTTCATTCTCTTAACTACCAGTTATAAAAATTGACTACGAGTTATGAAAGCGCTTGTCGCGTGTTTGCTTTTTAACGATAACTTAATACTTTATTTTGTTTTTCTATTTTGCCAAAATTTTGTTGTCGTTTAAAAAAGAACATATACAAATATACCCTCTCTATTATAATAAAGAATATATTTATATATGAGCATATAGTTATGAATTATTACAATATAATTATATTACGCTCTATAACATTTACTATATTGAGCTCTGTTCATAAAAAAAATAGTAAAACTTTGATTCCTCTTGACTTGTATACATATATATATATATATATATATATATATATATATATATATATATAATCATATCACCCCAAGCAAAGCGATAACGCCACTGGTACGCAGCGGGCTACGTAAAGGTAAAAAGAATGGAAAAGAGAAAGCCGGAAACCACATCTTAAACAGGGAACAAGGGATGAGCCTCTTCACCTGTTCAATAGACGTGGGTGGAGTGTAAACCGGGCGATAGTTTAGTCTATCTACTCCAATTGAAAAAAGAAAAAAGAAAAGAAGAAAAGAATGAAAAGATTGGAAAAGAGGAAACCGGAAATCGCATCCTAAACCGGAAACAAGGAATGAGCCTCTTCACCTGTTCAATAGATGCTTATAACCAAGTTTCGTTAAATTTCGTCAATTTCCGTAACATGTTTATATATATATATATATATATATATGATAGAATGAATATAAAAGAACTTAGTAAACGTTTCACAATTTCAAATGATTCGCTTTTATTAAATCCTCTTTAGTGATCTCGTTAACGATGTGAAATATAAATCTGGAAAATTTTAAAAGAGAGAGTATACTGGGATATTGTTTGGAATTGATTCATATTGGCCAAATAGGCTTCACGTTTAATAATATAGTAGACGATTATTTTAAAATGTAATAAACATTTTGAATGTGGGTCTATGTATAGAAATATTTCTGTGTGCATATTTATATGTCTTATCCATATATATATATATATATATATATATATATATATTAACGATCGCACTTTGTCTACATTTTTAATAAAACCTACATATATATATATATATATATATATATATATATATATTAACCATCACACTTTGTCTACATTTTTAATAAAACCTATATATATATATATATTAACCATCACACTTTGTCTACATTTTTAATAAAACCTATATATATATATATATATATATATATATATATATATATATATATATATATTTAGAAATTATAGCATAAATATGTTATAATATCACTACAAAAATAGCTGTTTTGTTTCAACACGACTTGTGTTTCATAAAGTTTTTAAGAATATTTTTTCTTTGGAAACAATATTGTTAAAAACTTGATAAAACACAAGTCGTGTTGAAAAAAATAGCTATTTTTGTAATGATATTATATATATATATATATAAGTGTGTGTGTGTGTGGAAGTAAGCAGTCTCGTCGTAAATATGACAGTTTTCTTCGGTGTTGAAACAATATCGTAATAAAACTCTTTATATTACCAATGTTATAAAATATTACATTTTCTTATGCTGGTGGTTTTATTAACTTAGCGCTAGAAAAGTAAAAAACAAAATTATCGCTTGTTTTGTAATCTAAGCTTTTAATTTGAGGTGATTTTGGTTAGAAAGTGAATCAAAAACCGAATGTGTAAAGATATTTCATCTCCAGTCAAACATGGAATCCATGTTGTAGCATCCGCCTTCCCCAGTAAAGCTTGAATTTCATAACATGGATTTTTTGCCGTCCTTTGTGGAAACCATTTTTATCTAGCTTCATTTTATAGGCCCTTTTTTTGAAACTATCTAGAGTCAATATCTACTGAACTAAATTGGCCAGATTACATTTTCTGCTTCCATTCAACCATGTGTACAATTGACGTGTAACAGTGATGCGTTCTTTGATATCATCATGACGTTCTTTGGTCCAGTATTATTGTATACATTATACTAAACTAGAATCATTTTGTGTTTTTTCAAGCGCAATAATTATCATTCAAATAAAACACATTATTTTTTGTGATTATATTCAATTGTTTCTCATGTCAACTGGTACTGATAAACGATAAATACATTGAATGCCTCAATTTAAATAACCCCACCAAAATTACAACTAAATGAAAGAAAATTGTTGAATATTATAAATTTCAGTTCTGGTGTTTTGTATTAAATTAATTATCGAGAATTTTTACACAAATATTCAGTCAATCTGTTGGGGATCACTCCTTTTTGAATACAAGAATGGACTCGTCTAATGTGTAATCCTGCCTACATAGAGAGCAGCAGTTGTACCGCCGCTTAGTTGCACACCAGCTCGCTTTGCTACTCTGACACTGTCAGATCTCACCCTTCGGGTAGTGAGCGCTCTCTGCTTCAAAGCAGAGAGCACTAACCCAGTCGTGGTTCCGTCGAAGGGTAGAATCACGACTGGGGAAAAATTGACAGATATTTTTGGCCTGGCTAAATGGCCAGGAAGGCCCACAATAAATAGACCTTGTGTCACATCTAGCCTTGCGTGGGAAGGTTGATAAATACTGTTGTACCGCCGCTTAGTTGGTCAGTAACGATATATACTCATTACTCGGACATACTTCTTCACTACAAGATTGTATATATTTATTCCTACTAACAGTATTCCTAGTATTCCTGAAAAGACTAACTCGTCTTCCAGTTTGCATATTTTTGTTCAATATAACTTACATTTTTTATCTCCATATCTGCTTTTTGTTATTTATTATTTTGTGTGGTTTCTCAACAAGAATCCACAACAAAATATTTGTACAGAAAATATTATTCTTCAAAGTAGTACGTATTTCAGACTTCTGAATTTTGAAATTCTTTGTCCCTGGTCTATGAGAAATTGTTTACTAATGCTCATTAAATATCAGACCCAACATCCTCTCAAGATAGAGTTTTTATGTGTGATGTTGTATGAGCTAAAGAAAAAGCAGGAAGTGCAATTTATATGTCTATGTAAGAAAAAAAACTGTTAACTTTAGCCTTTACGTTAAAACTGTTTTAATCAGGTAAACATCCTGTCAAAATCTCTTCTTCAAAGCAACAGGTCTTTGCTGTTCGAGTGAATCTTCTTGATAACTAATGAAATACAAAGGCAGTGAGTCTTACCGGTAACGGTTAGAAGTGGCCGGATTAAGGGATGTCAGTCAGTTAAGTGTCATACGTGATACACGCTTTGAGCGATCATATCTCGAAAGAGATATGACTGACTGGGCAAATGATTATCCTGCAGTAGGATGCCATTTCTTTCTGCGGTAGACTTGTTGCCAACCAATCTGTCCTGTTATTTAACCCATAACTGGAGGGAAGAGACGGATTAATACCTTTCCCAAGGGTATTTGTGCATAAGTGAATACAAGAAATTCAACTTGAATTCGAACGCAGATTCTTGATTTCTTGTTCCGAGTCGATATCTACTGCCCAACAATGCACATTCACGTCAGAAAATAGAAATAGCCGGATGATTGCAAAGCTTTGCGAAGAGGAGGTTGTAGAGCAGAAAATGATTAATCACCCACAAGGTCGCGTAGACGCTTTTGCACTCTATCTAGACATGCATGTGAAGACTGTATAGCTGTAACTAGGTATGGCATGGATATTTGACTCCATTCTAGCTTTTTACTGAAATAGATTATGGCAGGGGAAGTCAAGTGCGATACACAAAACCGACCAATTTACAATACAGAATGATAAGAAGAAAAATCTGTTCCCTGTTTAGGATTGATTTTACAGTTCCTTTTAAATATTTTCATTCTTTTTTACTTCCAATAGTCTGTTGCATCTTAGTGGTGTTATATTCTTGCTTGGTTATAAAAAAGCGGTGTAGATGAAATACTTAAAGAGCTGCTTTAGTGAACTGTGCAAGCAATCTGAATGTTCTTTGTTTCTACTCGCTGCTATTATCCTAACATATCCTTATCACCATACAATTCGCGCTTGAGTGGGAGTTTTGTTTAACGGTATATCAATCTCTGTAGATTATTTAAAGCCAAAA
Organism: Ascarosepion bandense; assembly: GCA_037127315.1. Taxonomy (NCBI): domain Eukaryota; kingdom Metazoa; phylum Mollusca; class Cephalopoda; order Sepiida; family Sepiidae; genus Ascarosepion; species Ascarosepion bandense. Next base: position 659,656 of record JBBBDQ010000674.1, on the reverse strand, counting down.
AGCGGGGGTTTAATGTATTTTTTCAGTGTTTAGTCACAGTGAAAAGGTTGATTTAGTCAAATTCTAATGATTTTTTAAATTCTTTTTATTATTTTAGAAAACTGAAAATTTGTTCTAGTTTTGTATTGAAAAATGTTTTGTTGAGAATAATTTTTTCTTCAAAAAATGTATTATTGGTAATATTTTTCCTTCAAAAATGAATATTTTTCTATAAAAGTCTATTATTATCTATGTATGTCTATAAAAGTGTATTTGTAAACTTTCATAGTGTCTTGATCCCAGTTTGGGGGTTAACTATTTGCCCATAGCTGGGACCCTAACAGGTCCTATCACTCCTAGTCTGGGTGGACCTGAGAATAACAGCAATTAAGTGGTGGTCCCATGCTCCTCACAACCTCCCAATTAGAGGCGTTGCTGCCTGATGTAGTTTACCGTCATGCCCAGGACCACATATACTTCGAATTACTATTATGAATGCGTTGAAAACGTTAAGATATATTTATGTTTTCATAGTCAAATTCTTCAGAATTTAAGTGACCTCTTATCAAAACTAGGATGTGCGTTGTGGTGCATTGGATATCGGCTCAGAATGAGAAATCGGGGCGCGGAGTTCGAATTCCAGCTGAATTCATTGCATTCACTTACGCGTAAATACCCTTGGGAAAGGGATTAATCCGTCTCTTCCCTCCAGTTATGGATTAAATAACAGGACAGATTGGGTTCTATAGCCTTGGTCGGCAACCAGTCTACCACAGAAAGCAATGGCAACTTACTGCGGGATAATCTTCTGCCCAGTCAGTCATGTCTCTTTCGAGACATGATCGTCCAAGCGTGTATCACGTATGTCACTTAACTGACTGACTTATCAAAACTAAAGACATATTTTTTTTAATCATATCACCCCGAGCAAGGCGGTAAGGCCACTGGTGTGCAGGGGGTTACGTACGAGTGAATAGATTGGAAGAGAAAGCCGGAAACCACGTCCTAAACAGGGAACAAGGGATGAGCCTCTACACCTGTTCAATAGACGTCCAAAAATATTACAGGACGACTTTTTCGGGTGATGTATATGACGACATTTACGTCATATTTTACTCGTAACTTAGTCCGGATAGAAATTTTAGAGAAACTTTCCCGAAAAAGGCGAACATAGATCACATGAATATAGAAAACCTGACTGCCATGAAAGAGTGCAGCAATATTTGAAAGTGTGCCAAAGTAGACTTTGTAAATAACTACTTTTATCGACAGCGCCACTTTTTCCAAAGCTGATGAGAAACACATTTGCATCATGTTGTTTTGCGCGCGAATAGCGATGGAGAGTTAAAAGACTTCTGCTCGTGTACGCATGCGTCTGCGTATTTATAACTCCAAGCCTTCATCTGCATCAAGAGGATTTGTAATTAAGTACAATTGTGTCGTTGTAAAGGTTTTTTAGCTTCGCTATGTGCATTTGTCTTTGTAGCCTCAAATGTGCTATATTGTCATATTTTGAATAAAACAAACTTTCGTCGGGTAACTTTGAGAGCAAATCTTAGTAGGCTTTTGATATAAATGTTACGCGGTTGCTAGTTAGTGTGTAAACAAGATTTCTTGTGTGCATGCTGGGTTTCAAATTACTGCTTACTCAAGACTTGTTTTTACAGAAATATAATTAACTTTCACAAACCACTTTTTTAAGTGTTATTTCCCAGCAGATATTTATTAAATTAATTTCATCGTGAAAAATTGAATATCAACGAGGCAATCATAATAAGCATTTTAAAATGTGAGGCAACGCAATGACTGACAAACGTAGTTTTACAAAAGAGTGTGCGGTATTTTTTAGTATTACCATGTTAAAGATGATATTAGAGATTGTCTTCAGTGCTGATAAGATAGTATATTAATTAACATTTGGGGTTCTCGGCAAAATTTTATTGGATCACTTTCAAATAAATTATGTATTCGCAATTAGAAAACAGACCTTTAAATCGAGATTTGTCCATATTTCTGTAATAAGGTAGTATTTACACTACTTATATTATTCGAACTATTTTCCTCATTTTGTTGCCATTTGTACGACGTTTCGTCCGTTGTACGCTCCGGCCATCTTCAGTTAAATGAACTTTCGAACCGATCCTTTTATTTCCTCTACTAGGTAGATTGTGCTAGTTCTAGGTGCCATGCCTCTTCCAGATATCTCACTTTCAGTTATTTCTTTTTAGTAATTCAACTCTCCTTGCTTGTTGTTTATCACGGCTGTGGCCAGATTTGGAACTTACAACTATTTGGGTGAAGATGTTGGATCCGCTGAAGTATGCATCGTTGGGGTTCCAAATTCCAATCACCTGAAGAAGATCCGAGCGTACAACTGCTGAAACATCGTGAATATGAGAACAGAGATGTGGACAGTAGTCTGAAAAATGTGAAAAGTCTAAATTGTTTCTATTCTAGTTAAAGTTTATTTATATCTAAACAAAATATTGCATTTTCATAATAAAACCTAAAAATCCCTAAAATTGCTTATTATTATCAATAACATTTAAAAATCCTATATATATATATATTGTGAATAAAAACTCATACAATATATATATATATATATATATATATGTATTCTAGCAGTATAGCCCGGCGTTACCCGAGTGTAATGAAAATTTTTATATATATATTATCGATTTTCTGCACTATTGTAAGAACTGCAACGTTGAAACTTCTGAATATCGTTTCTTATATCTTTGTCTATGAGTGTATCAAATTTGATTAAAATCGGACCAATCCTTCTATAACCAGATTTTTTCGATTACCGATTTTCAATATTTATCGGGTGTACCTCGGCACAAAACCTAGCTAAGAACACTCGCAGACGCTTACAGTACAACTGTGTAAATTTTCAAGAAAATCGGTTCAGCCATTTCGGAGTCTATAGGTAACGGATACACACAAACACACACAGACAAAGTTCCATTTATAAATAAGTTTATATATATATATATATATATAAGGAGAGTTACGTAATTTGCTTGAAGCATTGTGTATATAAGGTATATAGGTAGGTATTAGAATGCTATCACAATGCTGTACAATATATATATATATAATCAATATAATCCTCTCCAAACCTTCGAATCCTAACTTAAATTCACACTATAATATGACTATAATGATTTGCCATTCCTAGACATATTCATAAAACAAAATCAATTACATCATCACAGGCATTTACAATAAACCAACAGATATCCAAATTTCAGAGTCATCCATTTTAAGAGACATTAATTTTAAGTGTCACTACACTAAACTGTGTCTAAAATCCATACCCTACTCCCTAGCACTACGAATTTGCACAATTTCCCAAAGCCCATCGTAAAATATGTGTATAGGAACTCCGAAAAGCACTACAAACCAGTAGATACCCCACTCGACTAATAAGCAAGGGTTTTCGAAAAAGACCTATTTCTATTACATATATATTATCATCATTGTAATGCTAATTTTATTATAAAATATATGAATATGCTTAATAAATCTGTTATATTTCTGACATACTATTTTTAATTAATATTAGTATCAGAAATTTTTAATGCATTTTCATTTATAATACAACTGTATAGCTTATTTACACACACGTTATATTTAGTGGATAGACATGCTTCAGTAGACATCGCTGCATTTTTCGGACAACTAATTTACGAAAAATAATGTTAAGTACCTGGAAAGTGTTCTGACAGAGGTTGGAAAATACGACATTGAGATCTGAAGGCGCATTGTCAAGCCCAAGTACGCATTTCAAAAACTAAGCCGAGTTGAAACCAAAGAATATAGTACTGGACTATCTGTCCTCTTCTATATATCTGTCCTCTTGTGTGTATATATATATATATATATATATATATATATATATATATATATATATATATATATATATAATGAAAATAAGGTTTTATGAATCCATGAAAATTTTAACCCATTTATTGTTGTATGAATTTGGTCTGATGAGCGGCCTATAAGAGAGTCGCGAAATAAAATATTACCAATGGATTTATGAAAACATCCAACATTTTTTCAATAATATAGTACTCTGTTATATCATAACATTGAGTTCTCATTGGAGTTAATTCCCTGTGGAATTTACTTTACCAAGTAACAAGGATTCTACTTTACGATATATATATATATATATATATATATATATATATATATATATATATATATATATACATATATATAAAACTAAGCCGAGTTACAAAAACAGATTACTGGACTGTTGTGCTATCTGTCCTCTTGTGTAACAGCGAATGCTGAACAATCTCTTCAGTGATGAAGGAAAGACTCGAAGCAACAGAAATGTGGTTCTACAGAAGGATGCTGAGGATACTATGTACCAAAGATGTGAGCAACGAAAAAGTTTTGGAGAGGATGCAGGCAAGAAGCAAACTTACACTTGGCATCAGAAAGAGACAGCTTAAGTTTTTGAAACATGTAATAAAGAAGGAGAGCTGGGAAAATTTAATACTCACAGGACGGATAGAAAAAAAGAGAGACAGGACGAGACATACTTGATAAGCTTGAGTAATTAGATGTCGGAGCGGGGTTTTGGGGGAGATACCAAGAAGAAAAATGTTAAGAGCGAGAAGGGATAAATGCAAGTGGAAATCCGTGATGGCCTACGTCTTGAAAAGACACAACACAAAGAAGAATCAACATATATACTGTTTAAAAACAGAGCTATTGATTGAAATAGGCGTATCCATTAAATATATATTTAAATCATGATTTAATACATATCTTTCTTATTCGTTATATAATTAATATTCATCATATAGTTTATATTATTTTTCATTTTATCCTTCGAATACTGTTTAAAAACAGAGGTGTTTAGTGAAACAAGCGTATCCACTTAATATATCAGATGTAGAAATAAGAAATTGGCATAAAGTTAAACGATGGTATAGCTAACGTGTCAGAAGCAGGCTATAATAGAAATACTTTGCATGACTAATTGATAAACAATGTTTAACGGCAGTGCGTCTTCACCCATTTGCCGTGGAAGTGGAAAAGTGCACATTTTACATTTCACAACCACACAGAAACGATCTTTAAGAAGCGAGGACATTAATAACGTTAACTGACAGGGAGAAGGATTTTAGGTTAGAAATCTTTATTTCAATATACTTAAACGATTAATTTGAAAGTTGTGTTTTTGAGACACGCATGTCTGCCTCAAATAGCCTCTACCCGTTAAAGTAAGAGGGGACATAGGTTAAAGACGGACACCATACTGCTTTAGATAAAGAGAAAGAGATCAAGGTTAATTGTTTTTAGGAGTTAAGAAATATAAAAACAGTTCAAAATTTTTATTGTCCTAAGCGCTTTCGGAAACTTCTTTAAAAAAGCTATAGAATTGGCTGAAAGCGCTTTAGATAATAAAATAATAAACCAGTTTTATATTCCTTATCTCATACAAAACGAAAAACGTTAAGATACTGGAAAATATTTAAAAATTAATTAAATCTTCCTTGCCAGTTTAGTTAATGTTTTATATATATATATATATATATATATATATATAGAGAGAGAGAGAGAGAGAGAGAGAGAGTAAAATCGAATCCTTAGTACTTGGTAAGGTAAATTCCACAGGGGACTAAATCCAATGACAACTCAATGAAAATAAATTGGATGTTTTTTATAAATACATTGGTAATATTTTATTCCGCGGCTCCCTTATAGACCGCTCATCAGACCAAATTCATACAACAATGAATAGATTAAAAAATTCATGCATGTATAAAAACATACAACTTATTTTCTTTATATATATATATATATATATATATATATATATATATATATATATAAAGAAATGATGGACATTTATATATTAAAGAAACATCGAAGAAAAAATTTTATTCTACATAACGCCTGATAAAGGTGGTATTAAACGGACATGTCTCCCAAAACTACCATACGAACGCAGGTGTCCCTCAAGGCTCCATCCTAGGCCCCACGCTCTTTCTGATCTACATTAATAATCTCCCCGATGCCATAAGATCCCAATTAGGCATGCACGCCGATGACATCACAGTTTACTCTCGCCTCAGTGTTGGCGACAAAGCGAACCTCGCTGCCGAGCTTGAAAATGACCTCCAATCCGTAATGAACTCGGTAAGAAATGGCTCGTAAAATTTAAAACGAAGCTGCTATCAATTAACCATCATAGACAATCGCACCTACCTCCCATTAGCATGGAACAGGTTTGCCTCCCAGAGAGTAAAGCACTACGCCCCCTCAGCGGGCCTCAAGTGGAATGACCATATCGAATCCATTGCTAAATCCGCTGCTATGAAAGTCGGTTTTCTGTGCCCGGAAATCTGAATCTATCCTGCACATATATAAATCATCCGCCCGTGTATTGAATACTGCTGCCACAACTGCTATTCTCCTCGGGGTTCTTGACAAAATACAACGGAGAATCTGTAATGTGATCGATACCAACATGGCAGATCGGCTGCAGTCACTCTCTCACCGGCGTGACGTGGTTTAACTGTGCCTCTTCTATAAATACTTTCACGGCTTCTGCCCCGATAAACTTAGATCACTGGTGCTCCCAAGGCACGAATTTGCACAAGATACTAGATTAGCAACTAGGTCCCACCCTTTTACAATGAAACAGAAAAGATGTAACCGCAATTTCTACTCCAACAGCTCCTTTTCTTGCACTTCCCGTCTGTGGAATTCTCTTGCACATACCTGCTTCCTCGAGAGCTACAATCTCCAGTAGTTTAAATATAAGGTCAATAGACACTTCCTAACAAACTAACTCGCATCCATTCTCTAAAAACTCTTCCCATCTACCCAACCCTCATCCTCGCTATCCTTACCCGTCTATCACCCTCCTTCTGACATTTCCTATATCTAACCACTCTTTCCAATCACTTTCCTCTATGTAACCCTCTACCACTCTTTCTCATCACTTTCTCCTATGTTACCCCCTTGCGCAATAGTGGTAGTGGAATTCCTTGCTTGGGTTGAAATGATTTAAAAAACAAAAAACAGAAATCTTTCTCAAACTCTCGAAACATATCTGCTCAGTTTGCATCGAAGCGTAAAAATTGTAAATTCTAAAGAATCAGTTGATTTTGATTTATTAATCCGACAGTTTTTATTATTCAAACGTTATTTTATTGGACAACCATATTTTATACTTGGCGAGCTGTATATTTGAAAAATCTTTTTCTCGAATATTCAGACTGGTAGTTGAACATAAATAAATATATTTTGGAGTAAACAAACGCAACTTCTACGTCTAATAACATTTAAGTAATGAAATATAGCAAAGCATATAAATAAGAATAATTCTGCTTTCTCTGAGTTGCTATCTGGATTTTTATCAGAAAGGCTCATGGTGTGATGTTTTTTCTAATAACCTGAACAATTAACGAGAGCTCTGTTGAGTACATGATGTATACTTTTGAGCAAAATTATTTATTTTTTCAACATAATCATCTACAGATTTATTGATTTGTTTATAGACACAAACACACATAACTATATGTACATGTGTGTGTGTGTGAGTGTGTGTGTGTGTGTGTGTGCAGAAACATGCAGATACACACACATATTTCTTTTCAATATTATGTACATATATGTGAGTATATAATTATATATATATATATATATATATATAAAAAGAGAGACAGATATGTGTACAACTATGCCAAAATAGTTGTACACATATTTGAACATCATATATATATATATATATATATATATATATATATATATATATATATATATGATGTTCAAATATGTGTACAACTATATATATATATATATATATACTTGTAAATCTTCAATGTTCAAATATGTGTACAACTATATATATATATATATATATACTTGTAAATCTTCAACCACTTTCGAACTAGACAAGCGCAACTCCCTAACAGTGCTAAGATCTTCGCGAGTAACACGGTAGCCCTGCAGGTAAGTAGCTTCGATGCAACCGTAAAACGTTAGTACCGTTAAGTGGTGATGGGTAAGCGAGGTAAGTATTTTGGTAGATGAAGTGGTTGACTGGGCGGTTAATAAAAATGATATGTCGACCCAAAGATAGGTTGAATGTTTTCTTTCCCAGGAAACATTTCAAAGACAAGGTGGATGTGAATTTGCGTTGCTAAGCAACATGAGAATAGAATATCTTTTGCTGAAAGGTTATGGTGTATATTGCAAGTAATGCAGAGTAGATGGTTGGAAATGTTATTAGGAGTGAAGAGAGGAGCGGAAGGAAGAGGCGGAAATGAGAATAGGATGATGGGAGTTGGAAAGTTAATAAGGAAGGAGGAAGGGAGAAACAGTTAAATCTGAAGAGAAGAGGAGTTACACTGAATAGACGAAAAGGGGGAAATGAGAGTGAGTGAGTGAGTGAGTGGAATAATGATAGATAAAGGAAAATGATAAAGAGACAAAAAAAAGGGAAAGAGAAATAAGAGAGACAGACAGACGGAGGGAGATGGAGCATAAAATGAGAGAAAAAAAGAATTGGGTGTGGAAGGAAAAAAGAAAGAAAGAAAGAAAGAAAGAAAGAAAGAATGAGAGTATAATTATAGTGGGTGGTCCAACCAAAAAGAGTTGATTTTAAAAAAGTAAAAACTAAAGTTGAAAATCAGAAAAAAAAAAAAACGGAATGAAAGGCTCAAATCATAAAGCGAGAAAATGGTAAAAGCAAGAAAAGAAAGAAAAAATTTGAAAAAAAAAAAAATGAAGAAAACAAAAATAAAAAAATATGGTGAAAGAAATAAAAAAGGAAAAGAAAAGAAAGACAAAATGAAATAGAAACAAAGAAAGAAGAAAGTGAAAAGCGAAATGATGGTGAAAACAAAGAAAAGAAAGAGAAGCAAAGAAAAAAAGAAAGAAGTAAAAAGATGAAGTAAAGAAAGGAAGCAAAACGGGACAAAATAGCGAAATCAAGAAAAATAGAAAGGAAAGACAAAAAGAAAGTACAAAGAATAAAAAAAGAAAACATTATAACATGAAAGACAAATACCAATATGTAGAAAAAGAAAGGAGCAACAAACACACAAGTGAGAAAAAAAGAAATTTATATAATTATAGTGAAAAAACAGAATCAGTGTTTGGAAAAAGAAAGAAAGAAATGAAAAAAAGAAGAAATCAGAATTTCAGAAAGACAGAAAGAAAGAAACAAATAAATATAAAAGAAGGAAAAATAATGACAGCATAAAAAAGAGAAAAAGGAAACAGAAAAAGAAAATTGCGAAGAAATATAGAAACGGAGAAAAGCCGAAAAAAAAAACAAACAAAGAAACGACGAGTGAAAAGAAGAAACAATAAAAAAGAAAAACACGAAAAAGAATAAACGAAATAGTAAACAATTTCTTTTTATATTCGTGTGGCCCCAGGCAAAGCATTTTACTGCCCCTGTTTTTCAGAGGGTTAAATAGGAGGAAAGTTATGAGAAAGAGTGACGGATTATAGGGGATGTCAGAAAGGGAATAAGAGAAAGATGACGGTGGCCATAAAATGAGGGATCAATTTATATATTGATTGTAATATAAAATTGATCCCCCATTTTATATTTACATAATAATTTCTTGTCTGTTAATAAGCCGTAGAAAACGAATCAATCCGTAAAGGAAATACTGATTAGTTACACATGCATGTCTTTTAGATTTATTTACATTCCCTGGATTATAAATGTATAGAATTCTGTTTTATAATCATATTACCCCATGCAAGGCATTTTACTGCCACTGTTTTGCAGGTGGTTACATTAGAGTAAATATATGAGAAAGAGTGACAGATTATAGGATGTATCAAAAAGTGGGTTAGAGAAGGATAAGAATACAGATGAGAGTGGAGTGGACAGAGAAAGAAGCTTGACAGAGAGGATGCAAGTCAGTGAGATAGGCGATGACTACTGACTTTACATTTACATTCTTGGAGATTGTAGCTTTCGGGAAAGCATGTAAACGGAAGGGAAATCTACAGGCGTGCAGGAAAAGAAGCTGAGTAGAATTTGCGTTTACAATTTATTGATTTCACAATAAAAGAATGGGACCTAGTTGCTAATTTTGTGGCTTGAGTTAATTTGTATATAGGAGACACCAGTGAGCTAAGTTCATCGGAGCAGAAGCCATGAAAGTATTTGTAGAAGAGACACAGGGAAGCCACATTGCGCCGGTGAGAATGTGACTGTATCTGAGCTGCCAAGTCGGTATAGATCACATTACAGATTCATCGTTGGATTTTGTAAAGGGCACCTAGGTGGATAGAAGGAGCACACGAACAGATATGGCAGCAATATTCAATGCACGAGCGGATGGTAGATTTATATATGTGAAGGATTGTTTCAGACGGCAAAAACTTCCTGGCTCTACATAGAAAACCGACTTTCTTAGCAGCGGATTTAGCTTTGGAATGAGTTAAAGGAAAAAACCAAGTAAGACAAAAACGATGAAAAAAATAAAAAGAAAAAGAAACGAAGAAAAAACATAAAAGAAAGAATGATAGAAAGAAAGAAAGAAAGAAAAAAAAAGTAATGGAAAATTATTATTAAAAAAAATGTCGGAAACCGAACATACACAGATAATTCAGACATATTGAGTAACCGAGGTGTGTACATTTATTAAATCAGATTGATATATTTCACTACTTAGGACCGATCCTTGTACGAAGCAGATTTCTCACCGTTCTACTGCTTTCTTTCAAAGATCAATTCTACTTGCCGTAAATTTTTACTTATTCTCTTATTTCGTCTATTTTATTTAATATTATTTCGCAAGTACTCGATCTCAGTAATAAATTGTTAATGCTTTTGCGATTTCTCCCTCATCTCGAGACGAGAGAGGCTTTCATACAAAGTATCTTCCACGGCACTGAACATTTGACAGGCGTTCATTGAATTTGCGTTATATCTGTTCAGTATGTTCTGCATCTATTTGCTCGACAACCTTTTTATGATAACTGATTAGTTTATTACTCCAAAACATTATATTTGGCGAACCAAAATTAAGTTATCATTTTTAATAGATATTTCACGAAACAAAACTGTAAACATTTGGACCTTAGAAAAAACTAATCCTCGAATGCTTCCTTATTGATGGCGAATGTCGTTTGTACAGGGTTGAAACACTGAAACGACTACTGATTATCGACAATCAAACAAAAGTCCTGTTATGAATATATTGACATACATATTATTTTTATGTGCCATGTCCTTTCAGGACGTAGGCGATCATGGCTTTCCACATCTCCCTATCCCTTAGCACGCTTTCGCCTGTTGGACCATGCAACTCTAGTTCCGTCATCCACCTTATCAGGTCCTTCAAATATGTTATCCACTGCTTTCCCCTGTCTCTTTTTCCTTCTATCTGGCCTGTTAGTAACAGGTTCTCCAAGCCCTCCTTCCTCATTGCATATCCCAGGAACTTCAGCTGTCTCTTCCTGATGCTCAGTATTAATTTCCTTTTTGTTCCCATCAATTCCAAGACCTCATCATTGCTCACATGCTCGGTCCCCGATATCCGCAGCATCCTTCTGTAGAACCACATTTCAGCTACTTCGTTTTTCCTTCATCTTCGAAGATATTGGCCAACATTCACTGCCATATTGAAGAACAAACATCACATAGCAATCCAGTACTCTTATCTTTTTTCTAGTGATATTGTCCTGTTTCTTAATACTTTACTTAACTTCTGGAATACCTCTTTCGCCATGCCAATTCTCTTTCGGATCTCAGTGTTGCACTTTCCGTCTTCTGTTAGAACACTTCCTAGGTATTTAAATTTCTGTACCTGCTTGATTCTCCAACATACAATGCTTGTAACAAAATTAACTACTGAACGACATCTCAAAGCACTCAGCAGTAAGTTAGAACTAAAATATTATCATCAAACGCACTGACAAAACCGGTAATTATGAAAGTTTACAATCGGTACGATTACAACTATAAATTATCATATATCCGAGATGACACAACAAAATTTGCTATATTAAAGAAGAATTCCACAGATTATTTAAAAAATGTCTGTAAATAATGAAATTCTAGCGAGCAACCCTATGGTTGGTAGCTTAAGAATCAAGAAGATTGTCAGTAATTACCAACCAGGATATCTGTACTCTAATGTAAAACCCCATACGCCAGGTTATTTTTCCTCCGACCTCAATCAGTTAAGTCAGTTAAATGCCATATGTGATGCACGTTTGGGCGATCATGTTTCGAAAGAGACATGACTGACTGGGTAGAAAATTATCCCGCAGTAGGCTGCCATTTCTTTCTGTGGTAGGCTGGTTGCCAACCAAGGTTATAGAACCCAATCTGTCAAATTATTTAACCCATAACTGGAAGGAAGTGACGGATTAATACCTTTACCAAGGGTATTTGCGCGTAAGTGAATACAATTGATTCAACTAGAATTCGAACTCGGCTCCCCGGTTTCTCGCACGATACCCACTGTACCACAACGCACATCCATAAAGAAAGAAGACCTTTGGTAAATACGGAAAGCACAGAAACAGCTATGGTTAGAAAAGAGGAAATAAATACTGTTATGATATAAAATACAACACAAAAAGTAAGTAAAATTATAAAAACGAAAAAATGCAAGGGTATTTGCGCGTAAGTTAATGCAAGGAATTCAACTGGAATTCGAACTCTGCTCCCTGATTTGTCGTTTCGAATCGATATCCGCTTCACCATAACGCACATCCCAAATACCTACACCTGTGTAATAAATATAAAATCGTCTCAGTTTTATAATTTCTCCATACACACCCAACAATTACAGTGTTACATCAACAAATGAATTTCTTCATATCTTAAAAGCAAAAAAACAAAAACAAAAAATCCCGTATTTAATACTCTTAGTTTTGCATGATGTAAAAACCTTTTTTTTTTTACTAATGTCCCTGTTGAAGATACAATAAACTGCACCTAAAAACACTAGTGAATATCTCTTCTAAAAATGCGACCAGCAAATTTTCTGGAAACTATATCGTTGCTGTACCGCGACTCTTTCATTTTACGAGATGTGGCCTCCCTTTGTCTGTTCTATAAATACATTCATGGCTTCTACTCGAACGAACTTAAGTCACTGGTGGCTCTGCAACAGGTGTTTACTCATACAACCAGATTGGCAACTGGGTCCCACCCATTCACAGTTAGATTAACCAAATGCAGACGACAATTCTACTCCTTCAGCTTCTTCTCTCGCACTTCCCACTTGTGGAACTCGCTTCCATATTCTTGCTTTCCTGAAGGCTACAACCTCTAGGAATTTAAATGCAATGTCAATACTTATCTTTTAACCACTTGACTCTAGTTCTTTCACCACCCCGTATCTCTTTTTCTTTCTCTCCACCATTGCAACTGTCATCACACCTGTATTCACATCCCTCACTTGCTCCTTTCCAACTGGTTCGTCTTCCTCTTTACTTTCTTCTACTTAATCTTTTTACAATTATGTAGCCCCCTGCACATCAGTGGCATTACCGCCTTGCTCGGGGTGATACGATTAAAAAAAAAGGATCGTAATGACAACACATATATCCAAACGAATGGTGTCAGCATGAGAAACCCATTAGGCCCTACTTTAATAATCAATGCCTGAAAACTTCTTAAATAGAGCACACCATAATTCCTCTTCAAAAAGAATATCTTTGAGTGAACTAAATCACATAAAACAAGCATTAGTCATCAAGATTTTCCCACCTACATCTCTGATAAACAAATAAATTTGTTCTTACAAAAATACACATTACTACTAATAATAATATCACAAAACAACACATCAACATATGTTACTGCAAGCAGATAGTTATATGCAAGGTGAATTCACCGCACGAAAACCTATTAAATACCATATTTCTGGCATAATTCCCGAAAAACATGTAAAATTTGTTATATTTCATCGAAAATGGAAAACCACAAACTCTTATTTTCATTAATCAAAAAACTCTATTACATCTAAACTAATGATGACCAATATAGTGTCTAAAATTTAATACATAGTATAAGATTGTGTTTCTTGTCATAAATCAGTTACTTATATTAGACACACTACCACCTCCTTGAGTAGACTCTTTATATGTCACTGTTCAAACCAAAGTTCCTTAAAAACATTTATTAACCCATATATAATAACAGCCTTTAAAAATTTTCTGATCGAAAAAAGTCTATATATATCACAATATCAGAAATATTTTTTCTATTCGAGAGGACATACATATGTAAAAAAAAAAAAAAAAAAAAAATCTAATACGATTACATTAGACAATAGTGGAAATGGAGTGTTGAAAGTTTAAAAGTAAAAAAAAAAAACAAAAAGACGGACATGTGAATTCCAGACGCGAGCCGCACTTGACAGCTTAGATGAACAACTCTATTTTAAAAATCAGAACAAAATGATTTACTGTGAAACAGTGAAAACGTGCGGAAAAATAACAACACCAGAGACAAATATACCCTTGAAAATAGTCACAGAAGTATCCGAAAGCGCTTGGGATAGTATAAACTATTAGCAAGTTTTATATTTCTTTAACTCTTTCAAAACGGAAATATGATAGAATGCTGGGAAAACTTACTAAAAATTTTGTTACTCTTCTTTTTCGGTAACTATTTATTTTTTAAAACAAATTTTGCTTCCCAAATATACGCATATATAAAGGACCAACATCAACTATTTATAATAAAATGCCTAACAGTGCATAAATGTTAGACTAATGGCGAGCAATATACATTATATGTAGTTCAGATCACAAAATTGGTCAAAGCAAATTTCGGCATGAAATGACTCATAGAAGTGCCGATATGTGGCATAACATAATCAATCTAATACCTAAGTCAGTCTATGTATCATTCAGCTAGTTAAGTGCCATACGTGATACACACTTGGGCGATCATGTCTCGAAAGTGACATGATTGACTGGGCCGATGATTATCTCACCTTAGTTTGCCATTACTTTCTGCGGTAGACTGGTTGCCAGCCAAGGCTATAGAACCCAATCATGACTGGAGGGAAGAGACGGATTACTACCTTTCCCAAGAGTATTTGCGTGTAAGTGAATGCAAGGAACTCAACTGAGATTCGAACTCGGCTCCCCGTTTTCTAAGTATATGTATGACTACATATGGAAAAATGCAACATACAATGATTTATAAATCAGAAAAACATGGGGTAAATTATTGAAAATTTCCCACTTTGTCATTAATTTAACTATGAATGCATAATGGCAGATTGGTGTATAAGTTAAGCTTATATTCACCTATTTCGTTATCCATGCTCAAGTAAATTTTATTGATTTGAATACCGATTTTCATAGCACACAAGCTATCCTAAACTGAAAGACTGCAAATCAAATAGCATCCTCTTGCAGACGTCAAAATCAAGCTGAGGAAAAAAAGCCGAATCTTTGGAAACTGTTTTAACAGGATCCATTGGAATGGAGCCATTTAAATCCCTAAAGCTAAAAAAAATAATAAAATAGAAAAATAACTTTAAAGCTAAGAGTGTTGAACTGCTATTTAATAACAATCTTCCACATGGCAGTGAATACTGAACATTTTTCTCACAAATGAAGAGATCTGTGGCAACAAAGATGACATTCTTCAGGTGTTTGAAAATACCATTGATCGAGTTTGTGAAGTATAAAGCCTTGTTCTCTAGGCAAACAACGAAATATCAATCCCTTGTATGGCAGTGAATACTGAATATTTTTCTCTCAAATGAAGAGGAGATCTGTGTCAAAAGAGATGTCGTTCTCCAGGTTTTTGAAAATACCACTGATAGTGCTTCTGGTTCTCTGGACAAACAACGAACAATGTACGTATATATAAAATAAAATTATATTTTTATTCTTCATCGTTGACAGTTGTGTGCAGTTAGAGCCATAGGGAATCACGCACATGCGAGGGAGTTGTCGGAAGTCGTTTATTTGCAGGTGTTGTCTTCTTCTCTTCTCTGCTTTCTCTCAATCTTCTCCCTGTGTTCTATTATTACGCCGAAAAATCTCCAAACTTATATATGCTGAAATTTCTACGTAGTTTTTCTTCTCGAATTTTCGCTTGAGTCATCTATTGCTAAGCATATCTGTCAATCATTTTTGCCTATTATTGCATTTGAAGTCGGCTGATTTTGATTTAATCACACTTCTGTTGGGCTTGTTTATATTTTCTGAGCAAGTCAACATGAATAAACTGTAAGGAGTGTAAATTTTAAGAGTTTCAAAAAAGAGGATGTTGCAGAGCGCCTTGATTATTCAAGTCAACGAATGGAAAAAATGTATAAAAAATAAATCATGACCAAATGTGTAATATTAAAAAAACATAATGACAACCTATCTATCTATCTAACTATCTCTCTCTCTCTCTTTCTTTCTCTCTCTCTCTCTCTCTCTCTCTCTATATATATATATATATATATATATATATATATATATATATATATAATGATATGCGCTAAAAATTCTGCCTACTTCCACCGAACGCTCATAGCCCAGGGGTAGAGACGACGACTGTCGACATTTTCGGTCGGGTTTCAATCCTAGGCAAAAAAGCAATCGGAGTCTAGCCGTACTGATGAGCTGTAATACGGCGAAACAGATCTGTCACTAATCCATTGTCCTGGAGCTCAGACTCCGCCTAAAGAATATTTGTGTGAAGTTTGGTGAGAATCGGATAAAAATTGTGGATTTGTATAAAGGACATACAGACAGATAAAGACAAACACACACCCAAACATCTTGCCTTATATATATATATATATTATCGATTTTCTGCACTATTCTAAGAACTGCAACCTTGAAACTTCTGAATATCTAGCTAAGAACACTCGCAGACGCTTATAGTACAACTGTTTAAATTTTCAAGAAAATCGGCTCAGTCATTTCGGTGTCTATAGGTAACGGACACACACACAGACATACACAAACACAGAGACTTCTGAATATCGTTTCTTATGTCTATGAGTGTATCAAATTTGATTAAAATCGGACCACTCCTTCTATAACCCGATTTTTTCGATTATTGATTTTCGATATTTAACGGGGTACCTCGACACAAAATCTAGCTAAGAACACTCGCAGACACTTATCGTACAACTGTGAAAATTTTCAAGAAAGTCGGCTCAGCCGTTTCAGTGTCTATAGGTAACGGACACACACACACACGCAGACACACACAGACAAAATTCCATTTATAAATAAGTTTACATATATATATTTGTGCTTTTATGATCTGTCTACGTCTCTTCATGATTTATCTGTCAATGAATCGATCGTATGTGTAGTTTTCTAATATATTTGAGTCACTCAGTGCACGACTTTACTCCGCTTCTTGTAAAAATATTTTACTAGTCGCTTTATAACAGAGTGAAAGTTCATCATCCATTTACTTAAATTCCTATAAACAAGATACAAAATGGTAGCGTTTCCTCTGTGAGTAAATATTTTGAACAAAATTTTAAAAAAAAATCTTAGCAGGGATTCCTTCCTAAAATGCGATATCTGCAGCTGAAACAAGTGAATCATTCTTTTATTGACACACAAGAATTTATCAATATCACTGCTCTGAAGAAAAAAAAAGTAAAAAATTATAAGCTTAGAATGATAAGGGAATCAGGGTCCTGTTCATTCCTGTCTTAAAGAAATTAAATCTCACCAGGTTTTCAAACAGTTTTTATCAATACTTTTTCGTCCTTTTTGAAATCTAAAGAAGTCTTTGACAGCTTCATCTGATAAAAGAGGAAAGGCGAGCCTCATCAAGATCTGTAATTTATAAAATATGTACCGTTTTGTATCCGTGAACAAAGACGGATTTGTCTGCGCAGGAATAGCTATAGAAATTTTTTTGTACGCCTACGGGAAAAAAAAACGGCTTTTGAAACACTCAGACACAATCATACAGGTTTCTCTCTTTTCTTCGTCTCTCTATTTCTCTCCCCCTCACTCTTCTATCTTTTTTCGTCTAATTCTATACACACACACACACACACACACACACACACACACACACACACACATATATAAATATATGTGTGTGTGTGTGTGTGTTTTGCTAGATATGTATTTTCTATGGAAGAGAAAACTAACTCTATGAAGACTATCTGGTAAAATCTTCTAAAAGGATGAGATCGATAAGTGCTGAAAGTCATTATTCCTATCCTACCTATGCCACGAACCTGAAAAACAAACTCTGACGCCAGTGAAAAAAAAAATGCAAACCGCATCTACATATCGATACATAATCTGATATATACATAAATAAACAAGTACAGCTTAACGCTATTTATTTGATTCTCTTAGATATTAGGTTGCCATTTAATACAAATGGCTACAGTTGGCAATTATGCTATCTTATGACACATATCATTTTGGTGCAAATTTTACCTACATTCTGTTGAAAAATCTTCTTTCTATAAATTTAACGAATGATTCTTCTTCTTTTTCTTCCATGTGCCATGTCCCTTCAGGACGTAAACGATCATGGTTTTCCACGACTCTCTATCCATGGTAGCTTTTAGCACACTTTCTCCTGTTACCCCACCCAAACCCCGCTCTGCCATCCACCTGCTCAGACCCTTCAAATATGATATCCGCTGCTTTCCTCTTTCTCTCATTTCTTTTATCTGACCTGTGAGTATCAGATTCTCCAAGCCTTCCTTCCTCATTACATGTTCCAAGAACTTCAGCTGTCTTTGCCTGATGTTCAGCATTACATTTTTTGTCGTTTCTATAACCTCAACATTTCTCACATGCTCGATCCATGATGTTCACAGCATCGTTGTTTAAAAACCACATTTCAGTTTCTTCAAGTTTTTCATTAATCTTGGCTAATATTGTCCAGCATACACTGCCATATTGAAGGTCAGATATCACACAGCAATCCAGAATTGACTTCTTATTTTCTAGCTAAATTAACCTGTCCCTCAATACTCTGCTCCGCTTCTTAAATGAGTCTTTGGCCATTCAAATTCGCTTTTATTTGTTCTAAATAGGTTCGCTTTGTTACTTTCCAACAACCTTGTCCATTTTATTATGAAGCAATTCTTCCAATATTGATTGAAAGAATTCTTTTAAAGAAAACTTGTACAATTCAAAATCCTCAGAATAATTCAGCTGATTTCAACTCGAATTTACGTTAACCGCTCAATTGTGAAATGATTTGTTAGTTTCCATACAACAAAAAAAAAGTCTAGCGTTGATTATATCCTTGCCAGTCTGAATTTTCTCTAGTCATTCGGAACGGTAGAATAATCAAAGGTTCTTTCATGTTTGAACGTCTGTTAAAACTCAGAATAACGACAGACATACAGCGAAACGCATACTATTGGTAAATATATATATATATATATATATATATATATATATATATATATATATATATATATATATCGTATCACCCCGAGCAAGGCGGTAATGCCACTGATGTGCAGGGGGCTACATAAATGTAAAAATATTAATTAGAAGAGAGTGAAGAGGAAGATGAGACAGTTAGAAAGGAGCAAGTGAAGGATGTGAATACAGGTGTGATGACAGTTGCAATGGTGGAGAGAAAGGAAAGGATATACGGCGTGGTGAAAGAACTAGAGTCAAGTGGTTAATAGATGAGTATTGACATTGCATTTAAATTCCTGGAGGTTGTAGCCGTCAGGAAAGCAAGAATATGGAAGCGAGTTCCACAGGCGGGAAGTGCGTGAGAAGAAGCTGCAGGAGTAGAATTGTCGTCTGCATTTGGTTAATCTAACTGTGAATGGGTGGGACCCAGTTGCCAATCTGGTTGCACGAGTGAACACCTGTTGAGGAGGCACCAGTGACTTAAGTTCGTTGGAGCAGAAGCCATGAAAGTATTTATATAACAGACCACATTTCGTCGGTAGGGAAGTGGCTGTAGTCGAGCCGCCAATTCAGTACCTATCACATTACTGATTCTCCATTGGAGCCTGTCGAGAACACTGAGATAAACGGCAGGGGCGCCTGACCATATATGGGAGCAGTATACCATGCACGGACGAATGGTTGATTTATATATATATATATATAGCAATGAGTATTTCCGATATGACTTATAGTTACAAGTCACTCTAGACAAATAAAAAAAATATTAGTATTTATGTCACATCTAGACTGAATTTATAGAGGCTCCTCTTCACAGCCTAAATCCTGTTGAAAATGATCTGTACGGTATTTTATGGGGAATCAGTCAGTTAAGTGCCATACGTGAAACACGTTTGGGCGATCATGTCTCTAAACTGACTGACTGAGCAGAAGATTATCGCGCAGTAGGCTGCCATTGCTTTCTGCGGTAGATTGGTTGCCATTCAAGGCTATAGCATCCAATCTGTCCTGTTATTTAACCCATAACTGGAAGGAAGAGACGGATTAATACCTTTCCCAGGGGCATTTGCGCGTAAGTGAATTCAATGAATTCAACTGGAATTCGAACTCGGCTCCCCAATTTCTCGTTCCGAGCGATATCCACTGCACCACAACGCACATCCTGGGGAATACTTATTCTAAAACCATGTAGTTTTCTTTTCTCGGATGCAACATTGCAAGCATATCCCTGTCACGTCGCTATTTTCATGGCAAATGCCCAGATGAGTTATATTCTTTAGTTCTACTAGTTCAGACATTTCATCATCATATTTCGAACGACCAATTTTAGTCGGAAATCCATCGAGAACCCAAGTTCGCCTTGCATTTGCGAGTATTATAAATAGTTTACAAGGTTTAATGGTCAAACAATGCAGCCTTCAGCAGCGACAGCCACACGATCATATATGCAAGAAGTAAAAATAATGAAAAAGGAGTCAGGCTTGCAATCATTAGTTCTTTGAACCATATTTTTTGCAAATTTTAAGTGTTATATATCACCTTCTTGGAAGTCTATTGACTCTTAACGGATTCTAATATAGTAATTTCTATAATATCACTAGGAATTATTTCGAACTTTTGTTCTCATTTTGGTTGATATAGGTATTATATAATAGCATTGCTATACTTACACCCTGGTGCTGTGAGTGGATATCATGAAATTTTTTCGATTCTGATAGAGATGTTGATCTCCGACCCTACATTCTCATGTTTTTATGAATGAGATAACATCTAGAAAAAGTAATCCTGTTTCTACGTAATGGAAAAACTCAAATTTTGTTTTGTAAGGAGAAAGTTCCACGCAGGGGTATATTCTCAGATAACTCGCAAATAAAAACTTCCTGACGCAATATTATCGTAAGCTATTCAACTCAAGGGTGAATATCTATCCTATTTATCCTCAAAATTTTCCCTTCCTGCCATAACTTCTTTCAGAGTTTAATGATCTAGCGGAAAGAGCAATACAGGTAAATTGGATGTCGTTGAAAGTCTGGTAATCTTGGACATGACAAAATGCTAAACATGATGTAAGAACACACAGAAAAATATTTGTTGATAAAGGAAGTTAGTGTCGAATGATATTATTGTTTTTCTCCGAGTTCGAATTCTAGTTGAATCCATTTTATTCACTTACGCGCAAATACCCTTGGGAAAGGTATTAATCCGTCTCTTTCTTCCAGTTATGGGTTAAATAACAGGACAGATTGGATTCTATAGCCTTGGTCGGCAACCAGTCTACCGCAGAAAGCAATGGCAACCTACTGCGGGATAATCTGCGGCCCAGTCAGAAATGTGTCTTTCGAGACATGATCGCCCAAGCGTCTATTACGTATGGCACTTAACTGACTGACTGACTCGATTGCTTTAGAGACGTTCTTTGCCTAGACTGGTTGCTAACCAAGGTTACAGAAGCTACTCCTCCCGCATACTAACCGCTATCAAAGGAAAAGTTGGACTCACATTTTTCTAAGTGTATTTTTAGAAAAATAAGCACAACCGGTTTAACAGGAATTTGAACTCGGTATTTTTTTCTGATTTCCACGTAGAGAAACACTACTCTCGCACAAGTCTACATCTCTTCAACCACATGCAGCGCATATTTATCGAAGTTTGTTTTAAAGAATTGTGTTATCTGACTTACATTTGTTTGACACTTTTCATAAATGTTGTTTGACGTTACCCACTTAACTATAGATTCGTCCTACCAGAACATCCGCCCGTGTCTTGAATATTGCTGCCATATCTGGTCGGGTGCCCCTGCTGCTCTCCTTGGGCTTCTTGACAAAATACAAAGGAGGATCTGTAACGTGGTTGATACTGACTTGGCAGACCGGCTGCAGCCGCTCTCTCACCGGCGTGATGTGGCTTCCCTGTGCCTCTTCTACAAGTACTTTCATGGCTTCTGCTCCGATGAGCTTAGATCACTGGTGCCGCCTAAGCACGAATTTACACGAGATACTAGATTAGCAACTAGGTCCCACCCTTTTACAGTTAAACAAATAAGATGTAACCGTAAATTCTACTCCAACAGCTTCTTTTCTCGCGCTTCCCGCCTGTGGAACTCCCTTCCACAAGTCTGCTTTCCCGACAGTTACAATCTCCAGGTGTTTAAATGTAGGGTCAATAGACACCTCCTATCACACTAACTCCCAACTATTCTCAGAACACTCTCATCTACCCAACCCTCATTCTCGGTATCCTTACCCGCCTATCACCCACCCTCTGACATTTCCTATATTTAATCATCCTTTCTACATTCTATGTAGCCCCATGCGCAGTAGTGACAGTGACATGCCTTGCTCGGGGTGAAACGCTTATAAAAAAAAATATTAACTGAGAGTTAATCCCTCTCGTGGCTTCTGTTCAGCTCA
This sequence comes from Ascarosepion bandense, assembly GCA_037127315.1. Classification (NCBI taxonomy): domain Eukaryota; kingdom Metazoa; phylum Mollusca; class Cephalopoda; order Sepiida; family Sepiidae; genus Ascarosepion; species Ascarosepion bandense. Next base: position 636,914 of record JBBBDQ010000674.1, on the reverse strand, counting down.
GCACAGCCTGTCTGTCTGTCTGTCTGTCTGTCAGTCAGTCATTAGTTAGGCAAGCTTATATTTACTCTTTTCTCTGTATTTATTTCTCACTTAATATATGTTGTTAACCATATCACTTCTTCAATACGGCTGTGAATGCTGGACAATATCATCGAAAATGAGGACAAAACTGGAAGCGGCCGAAATGTGGTTCTACAGAAGGATGCTACGGATATCGTGGACTGAGCATACAAGCAACGACGAAGTGTTAGAAAGAATGGCAACAAAAAGGAAATTGATGCTGAGCATCAGTAAGAGACAATTGAAGTTCCTGGGACACGCAATAAGGAAGGAGAGCCTGGAGAACCTGATACTGACTGGACAGATAGAAGGAAGGAGAGACAGAGGAAGGCAGCGGATAACATATTTGCAGGGCCTGATCAGGTGGATGACGGAACGGGGGTTGCCAGGAGCAACAGGAACAAACATACTAAGAGCCACAAGGGATAGGGAGACGTGTAGATCCATGATCGCCTACGGGACAGAGCACATAGAAGAAGAAGAAGAACCTTATCACAGTGTTTCAATTGGTGGTCCCATTACCGGATTTCATCTAGAAATATTAGTAAAATGATTCGGTGCTGCTTCAGTTCTTTTTATTTCATATATAACCAGTATCACTTTCTCATAAATATCCATCCGCTACAAACTAAAATCTTGCCAAAAATTCATATACAATATATCGTGCTGTTGCCGTATAAAATCTCAAATAAAAACCAGCTCTGTAAATGAAATTTAAGAAACGTTAGCGTGAGACGATAAAACTGAATTAAACAAGACAAAGCATATGTCTGAAAAGACCGGCTACACCTCCACCATTTAAAATGTTCAGAATAACGTTAAAAAACAGCAAAGTTAACTTAGTAAGATAAAAGAACATGTGTATTTTCCTGAAATTAATGAACGTAGGTTTAAAAACCACACGTAAATAAGACATATTTATTTTACTCAATATTTCATCTGGTAGCATTATTGAATGCCAGTGTTTCTCTGGTGCTCCCTAGATATGAATTTACACGAGAAACTAGATTGGCAGCTAGATCCCAACTTTCTACAGTGAAACCGATAAAATGCAACCGCAACTTCTACTCCAACAGTTTCTTTTCTCGCACTTTCCGGCTGTGGAATTCCCTTCCACATGATTGCTTCCCCGACGGCTACAATCTCCATGAGTTAAAATGTAAGGTCAATAGACACCTCCTAACACGCTAACTTGCATCTATTCTCTCAAACACTCTCACCATATAACCAACCCTCATTCTCGGTACCCTTTCTATCACCCTCCTTCTAACATTTCCTATATCTAACCATCCTTTCCCATCACTCCCTCTACCCTATGTAACCCCCTGCGCTACAGTGGCAGTGGAATGCCTTGCTCGGGGGGAAACGATTAAAAAAAAATTTGTATCTATATCAGTACCTGAGAATTGCTTTAACAGACGACGGTAAGTGCGACGCACAGATCCGAAAGCGAATTGGCATGGCGAAGGACGCGTTCCAGAAGCTAAGTAAAGTATTAAAACAAAGGAAACTTTCACTAGAAATAAAGAAGAGAGTACTGGATTGTTATGTGATGTCAGTTCTTCAATATGGCAGTGAATGTTGGACAGTATCATCAAAGATGAAGGAAAAACTTGAAGCAGCTGAAATGTGGTTCTACCGAAGGAGGCTGTGAATATCATGGAACGAGCATGTGAGCAATGATGAGGTGTTGGAAAGAATGGAAACGGAAAGGAAATTAATACTGAGCATCAGGAAAAGACAACTGAAGTTCCTGGGACATGCAATGAGGAAGGAGGTCTTGGAGAACCTGATACTAACAGGCCAGATATCGGGAAAAAGAGACAGAGGAAAGCAGCGGATAACATATTTGAAGGGCTTGAATAGGTGCATGACAGAACGAGGGTTGCGTGGTGTTACTGGAGAAAGCGTGCTAAGAGTCACCAGGAATAGAGAGACGGGGAAAGCCATGATCGCCTACGTCCTGAAAATAAAAAGCATGTAGAAGAAGATATCTGGTATTGAATGCCAAGGTTCTGAAGCATTATTAACATCTCCGATATCATTAATCAGTCAAAGACTGATTATTTGATGAAGGAAGAAAAATCCTTTCAGTTTTGCATATTTTTGTTTTAACCAATCAAAAAGAGATCTTAATAAAGTATCTTATGATTTCCTTAATTGTAATTGACTTGAATAAGAAGTAAATAGTGAGAAAGCTCAATACTATCGGCGGCAACAGAGATTTGATTGAAGAACTGAAACATTCTATCAAATCAGCAATTATTATTTTGGAATATACAGGGAAGTATCAGCTTTATTTTTATTAGGTTTTATCTCTAAATGCTTCACTTTCAACCTAGCATCAAGGCATTCAGTCAGTTAAGTGCCTTACGTGATACACGCTTGGGCGATCATGTCTCGAAAGAGACATGACTGACTGGGCAGAAGATTATCCCGCAGTAGGTTGCCATTGCTTTCTGCGGTAGACTGGTTGCCGACCAAGGCTATAGAACCCAATCTGTCCTGCTATTTAACCCATAACTGGAAGGAATAGTAGGATTAATACCTTTCCCAAAGGCATTTGCAAGTAAGTGAATGCAATGAATTCGGCTGGAATTCGAACTCGGCTCCCCCGATTTCTCGTTCCGTGCCGATATCCACTGCTCCCACAACGCACATCAAGGCATTAGGAAGCAAAATCGAATAACTGTATGATAAAGATCGATCCGGGATAAATAAACGCCCAACTTTGAAAGAAAAATAGGTGATTGAAATAAAAGAATGGACAGCAATATACCAATCTTCAGATCTCTATTTCTCTATCTCTCTTTCTCTCTTTGCATATATATATATATATAGTGCTACAGTTCTTTGTGATTTTCCCTTTTAATAATTACATTTTGTCAATTTTGCCCAGTTTTTGTACTAATTCCCGAAGTACTATTTTTCATTACTTAATTATTCGCTGTTTTAAATCTTGCTTTTATTTTTTCTATCTTTCTTTCTTTCTTTCTTTCTTTCTATCTATCTATCTATCTATCTATCTATCTATCTATCTATCTATCTATCTATCTATGTCTATTTATATCTGTCTATCTATCTATGTCTATTCATATCTGTCTATCTATCTATCTATCTCTCTCTATTCATATCTGTCTATCTATCTATCTATGTTTATTCATATCTATCTATCTATCTATCTATCTATCTATGTCTATTCATATCTGTCTATCTATCTATGTCTATTCATATCTGTCTATCTATGTCTATTCATATCTATCTATCTATCTATCTCTGTCTATTCGTATCTATCTATCTATCTATCTATCTATCTATCTATCTATCTATCTATCTATGTCTATTCATGTCTATCTTTCTATCTATAAATCTATCTATTCATGTCTATTCATATCAATCTATCTATCTATCCATCTATCTACATGTTAACATATATGTTTATGTGTGTGTATGTGCGTGTGAGAGTGTGTGTGTTCTCATATATCTACCATCCTGAATAAAATATTTCAGATATTTGAAGGATGCGTAAGTTTAATTATTAAACAAAAGATTACTGAAGCAGCCATAATCAAAATCGTACAAACTTTACTATAATTTGCCTCATCTTAATAGAAGCAAATATATTTTTCTCCTTCTGGTTCCACAAAAGAGAATTTTTATTTCATAATACTTTCGTAAATTCTATGCTTTATTTTTCTCTTCGCTTTGTTGTCAAATAAAAATTTATCAAGGCATAGAAGTTTTTTCTTCGACAGCAATGAAGCATGACGCATTCGTTAGCACCTTCGTAATTTCTCATTTTCGTTTCTTGCTGAATCGATGATGATACAAAATAGGAATTGTCACATCTAAACTGATTAATTACTGTTGCCATACTTCCTAGAAATAACGTCCTGAGAGTGATAACGTAGCCAGTGGTGGATGCTTAATTGCCTAAGGTCTTTCTCACTGAACTTGACAGTAATACTAAGAAGAACATGATAATGTTCTTGATGATAATAATTGCCATGCAAAACTACTGACAAGAGAAACCAGTTATAGAAATAGATAATATGAAGCTTTTCAAATGACTGATTACTCGGGGGCGTTTAATGAAATAGAAGGTGAGAATAATATTAATAATAATAATAAGCATATCTAATGTCATTCCTAGGTAGTGGTTTGAATCACGCTTTGCTGGGCGTTTTATCTAAACATGCCACGTGTAAACTTTGCAGGAACTGTTAAGAATACGATAGGTGTGAGTCTTTGTGTCATGAATGCAAAAGAAAATGTTGCACGTAAACAAACATCTTAACGAGTTACAGGCATTGTTAGGAACACATACACAGTCCCTAAAAAGGCATGGAAATAAAAGTATGAATAAGATAGGCTTTCAAATGCAAAAGGATGTATACCAATGTTTCATAGATTATGCAAAGGCGTTTGATAAAATACGTAAAAAATTAGTTCACCTTGATATATGGGGGATGGATATCAACATAACCCGGCAACATATACAAGCAGCAGACTACCTGCCTACGTATAAGGAATGATTTCAATATATATACAGAAATAAAAAGGGGTTAAAGACACGGATGTGTTTTCTTTTCTAAAATTTTCAACCTATACAGTAAGGCTATTCTGAGGGAATTACAACTGAGGGAATTTATTATTGATGAATACGTTCTTATCAACGCCAAACATGCAAATTGCACATTGGGTGATAAAAAGCAGCGAAAGAAGAGTACAAGGGTTCCTTCAGAAAGTAATGAAAGAAATCGTGAATGCATAGTTCTTAACAAAATGAATTGTCCAACATGTAAATTACAAATTGGATAGACTGAAATCAAACAGAAGCAACAATTTTGAGATGGGGAAAGAAATTAAGTATGAAAAAGTGAACATAAAGTTTTTTTGTTTTTTTTTTATAAGCGTTTCACCCCGAGTAAGGCATGTCACTGCCACTACTGTGCAGGGGGCTACGTAGAGTGGAGAAAGGCTGATTAAATATAGGAAATAACAGAGGGTGGGTGATAGGCGGGTGAGGATACCGAGAATGAGGGTTGGGTAGATGAGAGTGTTGTGAGAATAGTTGGGAGTTAGTGTGATAGGAGGTGTCTATTGACCCTACATTTAAACACCTGGAGATTGTAACTGTCGGGAAAGCAGACTTGTGGAAGGGAGTTCCACAGGCGGGAAGCGCGAGAAAAGAAGCTGTTGGAGTAGAATTTACGGTTACATCTTATTTGTTTAACTGTAAAAGGGTGGGACCTAGTTGCTAATCTAGTATCTCGTGTAAATTCGTGCTTAGGCGGCACCAGTGATCTAAGCTCATCGGAGCAGAAGCCATGAAAGTACTTGTAGAAGAGGCACAGGGAAGCTACATCACGCCGGTGTGAGAGCGGCTGCAGCCGGTCTGCCAAGTCAGTATCAACCACATTACAGATCCTCCTTTGTATTTTGTCAAGAAGCCCAAGGAGAGCAGCAGGGGCACCCGACCAGATATAGCAGCAATATTCAATACACGGGCGGATGGTAGATTTGTATATGTGCAGAATAGTTTCAGGTGGGAAGAATTTCCGGGCCCTGCACAGGGAGCCCACTTTCATATAAGCAGATTTGGCAATGGATTCAATATAGTCATTCCATTTGAGGTCCGCCGAGAGTGTAAGGCCAAGGAGGCGTAGTATTTTACTCTCTGGAGGCTAGCCTGTCCCATGCTAATGGGAGGTAGATGCGATCGTCTATGGTGATTAGTTGATAACAGCTTTGTTTTGGAGGCATTGAAATTTACCAACCATTTCCTACCCCAGGTCACTACGGATTGGAGGTCCCTTTCAAGTGCGGCAGCGAGGTTCACTTTGTCGTCCAGACCTGGTTTCTGATCGATGCGGGAGTAGATTGTTGTGTCGTCGGCATACATGCCAACTTGGGATCTAATGGTGTCGGAGAGATCATTAATGTCGATCAGAAAGAGCGTGGGACCTAGGATAGAAACTTGAGTGCGACAAAGAAATTCTAAAGTGTATAGATATAGAGAAAAATTCTTTCCAAAGCTGAGCGAGGTACTAAAAAACAGAAAAAATATCGTTAGAAACAAAGAAAAGAATACTGAACTGTTACTTAGTATCACTTCTTATTTATGGACGTGAATGCGGGACAATCTTCACACACATAAACAAATTGAAACAACTGAAATTTGATCCTACAGTAGGATGCTGAGAATACCCTAGACCGAACACGTGAGCAATGACAAAGTTCTAGACAAAATGGCAACGAAAATGACACAATATCGTTTGGAAATTCTAGGGAACACAATGAGTAAAGATGGGGTGTAAAATTTGATACTCACAGAATGAAGATAAAATGGCCATAGGAGATAAACGAATAAACTACATGGCGAGTTTGAACTACAAACGACAGGAAATTGTGGAGCGACATAATCGCCAATTTCCTGAAAGTATACGGCACATAGAAGAAGAAGTGGTGTATTAATTAATCTAACTGTAGTTATTTGACTCGGGTGATCCGAAGGCGAATTGGCATGGCAATGGACGCGTTCCAGAAGACGAGCAAAATACTAACACACAGGAAAATCTCAATAGAAACAAAGAAAAGAGTACTGGACTGATACGTGATGTCAGTTCTTCAATACGGCAGTGAATGATGGACAACATCATCGAAAATGAGGACAAAACTGAAAGCGGCCGAAATGTGGTTTCTACAGAAGGATGCTACGGATATCGTGGACTGAGCATGCAAGCAACGAAGAGGTGTTGAAAAGAATGGCAGTAAAAAGTAAATTGATACTGAGCATCAGGAAGAGACAAGTGAAGTTCCTGGGACACGCAATAAGGAAGGAGAGCCTGGAGAATCTGATACTGACTGGCCAGATAGAAGGAAAGAGAGACAAAGGAAGGCAGCGGATAACATATTTGCAGGGTCTGATCAGGTAGATGACGGAACGGGGGTTGCCAGTAGCAACAGGAGCAAACATACTAAGAGCCATAAGGGATAGGGAGACATGGAGAACCATGATCGCCTATGTTCTGAAGGGACAGGGCACATAGAAGAAGAAGCTAATAATCAAATCCAAGGAGCAGGAAACGACAAGAAACATGCTAAATGAATTTCAAATCATTCCATGATGTAAATGATCTGAATAAAACGAACTACCGTGGCATTATTCGGTTCAGTGTAGATTAATTGTGACTATTTCATCTCTAACAGCATGTGTTTATTCATATATGTTACATGTTACAAGCAAGAATGCGCATTACCTGACCTGATATATGAGGAAAAGTTAATGACTTAATCAAGGATTTAACCCGAAGTAATGAAGCTGTTTTCAATCATTGACAAAATAAAATGTTCTTTTATAACGAAATAGACAAGTAATTCCCAAATCGAATGTCCCATTCTTATCAATTGTTGAAAAATCCGATGAGAAAAAAAAAAAACTGAGCAGACAGACGTTGGCAGTGGCACATCAGAATTATAACATACATCACACACCCATTGTACGCGATATATCTTTCCTTCACTTTAAGTGTATCCTGTTTTTATTATAATTATTAAAGGAAATACTTAGAAATTCATTTGACACGCAATGCTAGAAGCAAGAAAATCTAATTAAAAGCTGACTGTAAATTTGGGAGGGGTTTTCAATCTGTATATACATTTGATTAGTGTTGCTTTTAGAACGTTAGAGACTAGTAACCACTGGTTTAGACATTTCGGAAGATCTCTATATGGAAGTCGATTAAAATCTGTTCTACATCGTTCACCACATATTTCTACCGACATTTCCATGGAAAATATAAAGACTAGATACCAACATTTATCAAAAATAAATTTAGGTGGAAAATATTTCATAACAATGACGTTCATAATCTACAGATATTAATCTTAACATTTTTTGATTCATTGATGATTTTCATCAATTCTTGCTTAAAATCTTTATTTCCTTCAGCGCATAATTATGTCTTAAAGGCTGTCACAATACGTTTAGTAAAATAAAGGCAGATAAAGAAGTTGTTGGGTTTTACCTATTTATTATACATTAATATTTCGAGATCAAAATCTCATCTTCAGAATGGCATGAGAGTTTGTGTTCAAGTGAGTTCATGCCTTTCAACGAATGGTCATTCCTGGCTACTGCTGCTGTCACTAATTGTCGTGTATGCTTGTGTATGTGTGTATGTGTGTGTCTGTAAGTGCGTTAGAGCATGTATGTGTCTGTGTGTGTGCATTTATGGCATATGTGTGATTGATAGTTGAGACCTTTTAATTGTCTGGTGATATCAGTTTGCTTAAATATGTGGTTTATCTAGGTATGCGTTGATCTGACCGTTAGTTTGACTTTTACCAATGTGATAGAGGGCTTGTTTTATGACTTCGTTTACAAGGGATTAAAAATCAAGTAGTATTCAGTATATTAATTCTCTTTAAAACATAGCTGGAGGGAAGAGACGGATTAATACCTTTCCCAAGGGTATTTGCGCGTAAGTGAATGCAATGAATTCCACTGGAATTCGAACTCGGCTCTCCGATTTCTCGTTCCGAGCCGATATCCACTGCACCACAACGCACATCCCTTTTCTAAGTAGTCAAATGAAATAGACTCAAAATAAACTTTTCAGAGTAGAAATTACGATCTGGAAATGAAATGAAAACAATGACAACACGTACACTGAATCGATCATAAAAACTCAGGATATGAAGTTAGTAAATGCAAATGGAGATTGTAGCTGTCGGGGAAGCAAGTATATGGAAGGGAATTTCACAGGTGGGAAGTTCGTGAAAAGAAGCTGTTAGAAAAAAAAACTGTGATTATATTTTATCGGTTTCACTGTAAAAGGGTGGAAACTAGTTGCTATAAGATATTTAGCATAGTAGATAAGGAAAATGAACACAAAATAGCCTGCACGAGAGTACATCTCGCCAAACATCGTAAGCAATAACACATTAACAAGCATTAACAACTAAATGGATTTTACATAGAATTCGAAGAAAAAATAATGAAATAATGAAGATGTTGATATCCCTCCCTACTTCGAATAAAACAGCTGTGAAAGAAACCCTCATCAATATTGGAGAGCGAGATAACAGCTACTGGTCTTAATTGATCTGTCTTCAGTCATTCTTTTAAAGAGAAAGAATTGATAAATTTCCCTTGGCAGTAGTAGTGGATTCTCTTTCAATGAATGCTGAATATTTCCTTATAATTGAATAGCAACAAAGCACCTAGACCAGACAGCATATTAATAGAGAGATTGACAGACTTGGAAAATTTTTGGCATAGAGAAAATTACGGAAATATTAAATGAAACCTAAAACAGTCGTGTAATACCAGATGACCTAAGCAAATCAATTTTCATAGCCTGCCTGAGAAGCCACGTGCACTCCAATGGGAACTTCACTAAACAATCACTTTGAGGAGCCACACAACGAAACTCATGGTTCGAAACCTGATGCCAGAGAGTGAAGATGAATCTGACCCGGAAATAGGACAAGAACAGTGCGGTTTAGTCAAGGACACTGGAATAAGGAAAGTAATATATATCCTTAGGATGCTATCAGAAAAGGCGATATAAATGAAAATGGAAGTGTACTCGACAATGTACTCAACAGGGAACTGACAGAAATGCCCAGCAACCTCGACATATTTGGCAAAGACCAAAAACGCCTGCACACAGAAAGGAAAGGAATTCAGCAGATATACAAAGATAGAAAAGGGGTTAAGACAAGGAGGTGTCGTTTAACCGGATCTATTCAACTTGTACAGCGAGAGTATTCTGAGCACCCTAGAAGTTATGCCAGGATTCGTCATTGGCGGTCACAACAAAAATGCACAGATGATACAGTGATGATGGTTGACACACACAAAAACAACTACAAAATCTAGAAAAGTCTAATGAAGAAAGTCGAATGAAAGGACTACAAATAAACTACAAGAAAACCAAAATATGTTCATCAGCAAAAAGAGGAACTGAAAATATCATTTACATTAAATCAAACAAGTACAAAAATTTAAGTACTGGGGAAGTTATCTAACGGAAGAAGGAAAGTGTGACACTGAGATCCGAAGGCGATTGGAATGGTCAAGGACGCATTGTAGAAGCTGAGCAATTAAGAAGTATTAAGAGAAAAGAAAAATTTCGGTAAAAACAAAGAGGGGAGTACTGGATTGCTATGTGATGTTTGTTTTTCAACAGGGCAGTGAGTGCTGGACAATATGATCAATGATGAAAGAAAAAATTGAGGCAACTGAAATGTAGTTCTACAGAAGGATGTTGTGGATATCATGAATCAAGCATGATCAATAATGAGGTTTTTAGAAAGGATGGAAACAAAAAGAATATTAATACTGAGCGTCAACAAAAGACAGCTGAAGTTCTTGGGACATGTAATGAGGAAGGAATACTTGGAGAATCTGTTACTCACTGGTCAGATAGAGGGAAGGAGGGACAGTGGAAAGCAGCAGATAACATATTTGAAGGGCCTGAACAGGTGGATGGCAGTGCGGGTTTTGGGTGGGGTAGCAGGAGAAAGCGTGCTAAGAGCTACAAGAGATAGGAAGACGTTGAAGACCATGATTGAAACCCGACCGAATTGGCGTCAGTCGGCGATTCTACCTCTGGGCTATGTGCGTTCGGTAGACGAAGGTAAACTTTTCAGCGTGTATATTATCATCATACAGGCCCAATAGCCAGAGTGCTCAAATTCATTACTGAATGAGATGTGTGTGTGTGTGCGTATGTGTGAAAAGTGTATGTATATCATTATACATATATATATTCATAATCAGTTTGATTAGAATTAATCAGTTTGTCTGACGATCGTAAATTCGAATTTCTACCAAATAAATATGTGCAACCACAAAAACAAGCTAGTAACCGACTTTAAAAACAATAACAATACAGCCTTAAATAATAAAAATAATAGCAATTTTTGCCTATCATAGTTTCACACAGACCCCTATCATACGTACATATGTACGTACGAGTAATCGACAATTGTCCGCGCGTTGACATCGCTACATTATTTGAATACACCAACCGAATGCGTATGTATGTGCACAACGTTACACATATACATATAAATGCCAAGCCCCATACGCATATAGTTATGTTATATGAGCCCCGGTGGGCGCGTACTCGCGTGTGTGTGTGTCTTTGCGCACGTCAATGGGTGTACAAATGTGTATATATCTCTGCGTCTGTCACGACGACAAATTTTCCTCCAACTTCCACAAAAATACACCAATATACGCAGCCCTAAACATAGCCAATTTTTAAAAAATTAATCAGTTTGTCTGACGATCGCAAGAGCGTGAAACCAGGATCACAAACTCACACTTATAGATAGATAGATAGATAGATAGATAGATAGATAGATAGATAGATAGATAGATAGATAGATAGATAGATAGTCGGTAAAACTTCAGGATAGGATTGGTAAATAACCCGGGATATATTTGGTAAATAATCCAGAAGGATCCTAGAAATATCGTTTAAATATTAAAACTGATCCAGTAGAGAGCTCAATGTAAGTTAATTTAACTTACAGAGCAGATATATATTTATTTATCTGTAAATTCAGATAAAATTTACAGGGGAAATAACCATTTTTAACATGTCATTTTAAAACATGAATTCTCAGCAAATCTCTGGGCTTAGAAATTTTCCCCATTCTTTGTTTAAACGGGGCTGAGAAAGCATGTCTTAAAATGGCATGTTGAAAAGTGGTTATTCCCCTCTAAGTTATATAGTTTTAATGCATATTTATGAGTTGAAGTTTTCGATATCATAGAGCTTACAGAATTATAAAAGGGTTATTGATATCAACACTCTGTCTGTTGCATGCTTAAACTTATTCATTATGCTATGAATTTCTCTCTCCCTCTCTTAGTCTGGCACAAGATCCAAATTTTGGAGAGATTATAGGTCTTGACGGTACTTACTTTTGTTTTCTTTATTATGATTGTGTAATTTGTGAAAATTACTGAAGCCAGAATCTTTTAAAAATCAAATTCTGCCTAAATCAAGTCCCGTCAGAAAATATCCAAGTATGGAATTAGATCTCTCTGGGAACAAGGAAAAAAATGCTATATTTTGTTGCTGTTGTTTACCATGAACTATATGTGATAAAATCCGGGAAAATTTCATCCGACACATTTGTCCCGTTAATTCACTTCTGGTTTCCCGATCAGACGAATTGAAACGCACCATTGATTTGCTTTTGTGATATTCGACTTCACATCAGAGCGTAATCACATTTGCCAACGACAGTTTATGTAGTGGGCGCCATTAGTCTTGCCACCGTCTATCTCAGACACACAAATTGTAAGAAAACAAGTTTTGCGTTGGCGCCTGACAGGTCATTAAAACTGCAGTGAGATTGCTGGTAGTTCTGTCCGGATATTTGTAGTCATTTGCCAAACTGAGCAAATACGTGCAAATTTCTAATTGTTTTTCTTTTTTGAGGAAGGTCTTTTAATTTATTTCTTATTTCTTGTCCCTCGCAACCATATATTAAATTGGAAATTTCGAAAGCAAAATAAATGCTAATATATGATCTATACATGGGCAGATTAATAATTACACAGTCTGAAACAGTTATTAACAGAATATTTCTTCTGAAATTGGTAATTTATAATCTTCGTCCATGATTGCGTTGATAGTGTAACGGTTATTGGCGCTAAAAGCTAAATTCGGTTGCTAAGTTTGAAATTCCGGTCAATAATGTTTCATACACATTGCGCTAAAAAGCATGACTAAACAACTTTGAATGAACTGGCAGGTTTTTTTTTCTTTGAGTCGGCAACATGTGTAAAAAAAGGAAACTATATTCAAAACCTAAATGAAAAGAAATAGACTTTGTCAGGGTATTATGCCTAGGACACAAAGCTGAATCTACTACTTCGGCACATGTAGTGTTCTTATTAAATGTAGTGCTACTACAACCACAGCGATTTACTGGACTTGATACGTAATGAATGTGCGATATGGTGCAGTGGATATCGATTCGAAACCACAAATCGGAGAGCCGAGTTCGAATTGCATTCAGTTGCGAACAAATACCCTTGGGAAATGTATTAATCCGTCTGTTCCCTCCAGTTATGGGTTAAATAATAAGACAGATTGGGTTATATAGCCTTAGCTTGCAACCAGTCTAACGCAGAAACCAATGGCAACCTACTGCGAGACATGATCGCCCAAAGCGTGCATCACGTATGGCCCTTATCTGACTGACTGAATATAATAGTTGGAGACATAATTAAAATTTCTACTGGGCATAAAGTGGGGGATCTTTTATATTGTTATGCAGTCATAAACTGATCCCCCACTAATTACTACTTAATAATATAATACATCTCTTCCCCCTCTAGCTATGAGTCAAATAACAGGACAGATTGGGTTCTATAGCCTTTGCTGGCAACCAGTATACCGCAGAAAGCAATGGCAACCTACTAGGGGATAATCTTCTGCCCAGTTAGTCATGTCTCTTTAGAGACATGATCGCCCAAATCGTGTATCCCGTATCGAACTTGATTGTCTGACTGATACATAAATGTTTCTTCTATGTGTTTAATGGAGAAGGTTTAGATTAAAGCCATTTAAACGGACATGAATTTTTTTTCCTGTAAATTACATGTATTTTCATCATGAGACTAAAGACACAGATACAAATACGAATATATTATAGCGATTGCAGAATCTTTAAAAATTATTGCTGTCTCATTAATTGTATATCATTGGATTAGTTGTCAACTCGTACTCGAGTATGTGTTCCATGTGAATCTTAAAAGAGTCTCGAAGCATATATAACATTCAAAGTCGGTCACATTTACAGGATTAATGGAAGAAACTGAGTAACATTAACTTCATTAAATTTACAGATTCTATTTACAGATTTTGCTACTCTTTCACACATATATTTTCACCCGCTGTTGGAGGAAAGCTATCAAGATTATATGTAAAAGCGTCTTTGCAAGATATAACCAGGCAACAGAATACAATGACAAATATTAAATATTAATCTTCCAAGAATAAAATGCCATTGGAACGCTAAATGGTGCTCGAATTTAGGTTATAAATTTCAGTGTGGCTAAACTCAAGGAAGATACTGGCATGCTTATACACATACACATCTTTCATAAACACACATACCCAAGCAAGCATGCATACGCGCGCACAAGACATATTCTCATATATATATATATATATATATATATATATATATATATATATCCACATGTACGCATGTATATAGACATATAAACACGCGCAACTATTTTTTTTTTTTTACTTTTGTGAAGAATTTTTACAGCAAAAAGCTAAATGCAGGAAATTAATATCAATTATTTTCTGTCTCCTTACATACCGTTCATTTAGTCTCCTAGTTGTGTCTTTCAAAATCTGTAAGCTGCTTTATCTATTGCCTGTAGTTGTTTTGCTTGGGGTGGAATTCTTCCAAAAATAAAAGAAAGAAACAAATAATTTGGGTATAGAACGCAACATTGGATGCAATTTAACGTTTCAGAAAACTACAACTCATCATATATTGTCGATTCTAACTACACAAAAGTTATATATATATATATATATATATATATATATATATATATAGATAGATAGATAGATAGATAGATAGATAGATAGATAGATATAGTTATATACAAACAAATACGTGCACCGATTATGTATATATAATAATGAACCTAATCAAAGTAAGGCAACACTAATAATAACAGACTGAACTTCCGAAAATAATGTTAACTTTACAGTAATTTAAACCGTCTTGTAAGCCGGCGAGAACTACCTCGTGGGTTAAATAATGGAGGAAGAAAATAAGAAACAAGCAACGCACGAAACCTTAACAATAAAGTGCTCGATACGAAAGTACGAACGTAGAGCAAGAATACAATACAAGAATTCCAGAAGCGGGCCACCACATGCCGCGGTTTCACACTACGGTTCTTCAGGGTAAGAGGCCGTCGTGTGAAACCGAAGTTGGTGGTGACTCGCTTCAAGATTTCTTGTGTTGTATATATATATATATATATATGTGTGTGTGTGTGTGTGTGTTTGTCTGTGTGTGTCAAGGCTGCTTTTAACTGGTTCACTGGTAGAAAGTAATTTTTAGCAAGCAGGTTTTGGTCATAAAGTGCTCCTTATCGAGATAGAGATATAGCATTAATAGAATTAATGTGGAGAGCAGAATTTTGCCGACTCCGAATTTTCGAGAAAGAATTATTGTGATGTCTTCACTCTTCATGGATTTTGCCCTAACGAAACATCGAAGTCGGCATAATTAATTGAAAACATTTTCAACATTAGTTATATATATATATGTTTTCTTTTTGATATGACATACAGATAATAAAAATGTAACCATTTTTCTCTTCGTTGTCAGTTGGAATATGTATAGAAATGCATTTAATTCGTTAAAATATATTCTAAACCGTGAATCTTTACTGTAAGTCAATAAACATTAATATTTTGGAGTAACGCACTGTATAAACATTCGCCATTGTGTGTTAGTACGAAAATTTTGACTGAAACTTTGCGCCAGTACGCTCACTATGACATCTGACTTGGCGTACGCGCAACAATCGAAGGCCCCTCAAAGGGAGCAGTCTACAAATTTCAGTCACAAGGTTTACATTAATTCGTGGTATGGTTTTCAGGCATTTTCCAAACGTGCCGCTCACCGGTATCATCTCTTCCATAACGCTAACATGAAAATGCCATCTTCCGGGTTCATCTCCAGAATGCGTAATTTCGAAACAGCCAGCTACGGGTATATATATATATATATATATATATATATATATATATATATATAGCTTAAATGTTCTATGTTTACTGTGTGTTATTATTTACTCTTTGATAATGGCTTATGTGAGCCGAAAGCTTAGACCCGATAAAAAATTCAACAAATACTGTGATTTTTTGTTGTCTTTTAACGACATCACCATCACGTATATCAGACGGTATGAACGGATCCTACACAAAATTAATAGACAAAACTTGTCTATATTATTCAATGAAACCTGCATTAATGAAAAAATGCTGCCAAAATACACACAATATATATATATATATATATATATATATATATTGTGTGTATTTTGGCAGCATTTTTTCATTAATGCAGGTTTCATTGAATAATATAGACAAGTTTTGTCTATTAATTTTGTGTAGGATCCGTTCATACCGTCTGATATACTTGATGGTGATGTCGTTGAAAGACAACAAAAAATCACAGTATTTGTTGAATTTTTTATCGGGTCTAAGCTTTCGGCTCACATAAGCCATTATCAAAGAGTAAATATTAACACACAGTAAACATAGAACATTTAAGCTATTAACAATAAAGATAATTGAATTGAAAATATAAGTCCATCCCTACCGTGGCGGATGGCCGAAGACAGTGACAAAATAGTGGTGTTGTGGTCCCTGGTCTGATTACAGACATTTGAGTACGTTGTTGGAAATATCGAAATTGATTGTATTCAAACCAGGTTTAAATTGTTTAATGTAGAGTGCTTCGAGGATTTTTAGTTTCTGCTTATTATTTTCTTGTTTGAGTATGTACGTGTTATCAACAAGCGTTTTTCTCAGAAGTGTGCGCTGATAACCGTGTTGTTCTAAATGACGGAATATATTTGAATTTTTATTTAAGTGCAACGTCAGACGCCGTGAGAGCGAATTTGTGGTGTGGCCGATGTAGATATTATTGAGGTTGTTAGAGATACATTCTCTAAATGGACATATGAATTTATATACTACATTGGTTTTTTGCAAATCACTAACGGTGGGGGAAGAGTCGTGGCGGACAAATGAATTAGATGTAGTGGATTTAGTGTAATATATAATGAACTTAATTCTTTTGTTAGAGTCTGTCGGAGAAATATTAGTATTTATGAGTTTTTTTAGGATGTTTTCATCTAGTTGGTAGTTGGAGTGCATCTGGCTACGGTATAAGAAAGTGATATGTTTAGGATTGGTTGGGTTAGTATCATGTGTTGTTTTTTCCATGTTAAGCTTTTTAAGAAAATAATGTATTTGTTCATCAACTATGTAGTTGGGAAAATTATTATTGATGAGTGTCTGTTTTATGTTTTTTAGTTCACTGTTGAAGATCTGATTTGTAGATGAATTGACTTTTGCACGGTATAATAGATTTTTTATAATGGCTATTTTGTAATAGTGGGGGCATTCACTAATATAATTGAGTGTGGAGGGATTTTTATTAGTGGGTTTTTGATACGGTGAGATAGTAAATTTATTGTTGTCAGTGTTAATTAATATATCAAGAAAAGGAATTTTGTTATCTTTGCTAAGTTTATAAGTAAATTTTAAAACTGAGTTATTTTGAAACTGTTTTTGAAGTTGTAAGATTTCATTAGTATTTTTAATTGATAGTAGGATATCATCAACATATCGTAGATATATTGATGGTTTTGTAAATTTTGCAAAGGTAGTATTTTCAAGGTTAGACATGTAGAAATGTACTGTACTTGTACTACTGAAGTGGCTTTTGTTGATCCAAACAACACTATATATATACAACGTGACGGAGTCTCCATGGGTTCAGTGCTTGGTCCGATTTTTAGTAATTTCTACATGTCTAACATTGAAAATACTACCTTTGCAAAATTTACAAAACCATCAATATATCTACGATATGTTGATGATTTCCCTTCTCTGATTCCATGCGCCAATGGTTTAGGGAGTAGCGGCTCCGACTGACACCAAATCGGTCGAGGTTCGATCCCGGCCAGAAGTAAGTGGATGTGTCTAGCTACATTGATGAGCTGTGATACAGCGAAACAGGCTTGTATATGGATGACTAATATATATATAGATCAGTCAGTTAAGTGCCATACGTGAAACACGCTTGGGCGATCAGGTCACGAAAAGAGACATGACTGACTGGGCAGAAGATTATCCCGCAGTAGGTTGCCATTGCTTTCTGCGGTAGACTGGTTGCCGACCAAGAACCCAATCTGTCCTGCTATAGAACCCAATCTGAAATGCTATTTAACCCATAATTGGAAGGAAGAGACGGATTAATACCTTTCCCCAGGGTATTTGCGCGTAAGTGAATGCAATGGATTCAACTGGAATTCGAACTCGGCTCCCCGGTTTCTCGTTCCGAGCCGATATCCACTGTACCACAGATAAAAAAGAAAGTGAAAAAACATGGAGATTAAAACCCACTGTTCAAGTATTTACTTTTATAAAGAGTGCTCGATACAAAGTAGACATTTATATTGTAGTTTTTATTGCAACGTTTTCTAAAAACATTATATGACTAAACAAGAATATGCATGTTTCAGAACAGTAATCAGGTGATATGTTAATTTTTTAAAATATCAACTGAAGAAGAACAGTATGATTTTGAAACATGTAAATTTTTGTGTAGTGATATATTAACTTTATAAACCATTGTAATAAAATTGCAATATATATATATATATATAAAAACATCCACCATCAGCGACGATTTTAACCTTATAACCTTTCGGCAATGGCTCATGTGAGCCGAAAGTTTAGAACCAACTTAATAAAAAATTATCCAAATGTTGGAGAAATTTTTGTCTCTATTTTCAACTGAAATTGAAACCAAAATACGATGCTTAGAACGGCTCATGATTAAATATAATAGACATTCATTGTCTCTTATACTGAACAGTATATGCTTAGAATATATATATATATATATATATATATATATATATATATATATATATATATACATCCTACGTGTACATACATGTGTATTTGCATATATATATATATATATATATATAATGGGGTTAATGTTTCTTTGTTTATTTATCGCAATTAAATCTGGTACTAGAGAAGTCAAAAACGAATCAGTTTGAATTATACCGGCTTTCAAGGGTTGAATGCTTTCTTTGGTCATGTTACCGGGTGCAGTGTATGTGTAAATCTGGAACCTCGGGAGTTATACGACATTCATAAACCGATATATGTTGTTATTATTGTTGTTGGTAGTTTTACTGAGAGTTGTTTTTGTTGCTGTTATTCCTAATTTGTTGATGGGTGTTTCTAAGTTCAGTCACTGCAGTAGCAGGGATGGTTTTGTCTTACAGGTGGATGAAGTAACGATTAGATTTTGCAGGTAAAAGCGCAGGTGCGAGGAAATGAAAACACCACATGTGGGTAATTGTTATCTCACCCAACATATATTTCTCCCACTCACATATGTAAGATACACGCACGCACACATACAGACAGAGGAATCCGAGCAAAAAATGTTTGTGTGTGTGTGTGTGTGTGTGTGTTATATTTATTCCATATATATATGTACATAAATGAGAAACCTGATTTTTTATTGGCCTTAAATGTTGATTCAGTCAGTTAAGTGCCATACATGATACACGCTTAAGCGATCATGTCTCGAAAGAGACATGACTGACTGGGCAGAAAATTATTCCGTAGTAGGTGGCCATTGCTTTCTGCGGTAGACTGGTTGCCAGTCAAGGCTATAGAACCCAATCTGTCCTATTATTTAACCCATAACTGGAGGGAAGAGATGCATTAATACCTTTCCCAAGGTTATATGCGCGTAAGTGAATGCAACGAATTCGAACTCTGCTCTCCGATTTCTCGTTCCGAGCCGATGTTTCATATACTGATTTCTTACGAGAAGTTTAATCCCAGCTAAAAGATTATTCATGCTCCTTTTCATGGCGCATCACAATCTTCTATTCAAATATTTAACTCCCATTATTTACTCAAACTTACTTTAATATATATATTAGTCATCCACATACAAGCCTGTTTCACTGTATCACAACTCAGCAGTGTGCCTAGACACATCAACTTTCTTTTGGCCGGGATCGAAACTCGAATGATTTTGTTTCAGTCGGAATGGCTACCCACCTAAACTATAGGGGCATGGAATCAGAGAAGGGACATTTTTTTTAACATGTTGTATATAAATAGTGTATACACTCGTCAGTCACCGAAAGAACTCAATTCATTCCTTAAAAGTAATGCATATATCACAGGAGTGGAAATATATCTATATACGTTTTAATACTATTATTATGTAATGTTATTTTGCAACTTTTGTCTCTCAATGATCAGGTTATCATGTGCTATGTAATAATAATAATAATATAAAGACCTGGAAATTGTAATAGAAAAAATGTGGAAATTGAAAACAAGAGTTGTACCAGTGATAGTAGGTGCACTTGGAATGATAAAAAATGGAACAAAACAACACATTGAAAGAATCCCTGGAAACCCCAGCTTAAGAGATATACAAAAAATTGTCTTATTAAGTACAGCCCACACACTAAGGAAAACGTTATCTATGTAATGCTGGGGATGATAGGGAAGATAGAAAAACATGAAATGGAGTCATAACAACACGCCACTACCTGCCTTAGGTCTCCCCGCAGACTTGGTTGGTAGTGAGACCAATGCAGAAATCGAAATATGATGAAAAATGAAATAATAATAATAATCTCTATTTGATTAAAATTATAAACACTTTTTGAATTTAACCGTACCATTAGAGTGACAAGTCGCTTTCATCATTTTACTGATTAAATTGCTGGATGTAACCTAAGAGTTTCTTCTCTCACACTTCAATCTATGCTCACGGGCCTTACAGTTTCCAGTCAACTTTGATCTACAAAAAAATTAAATTTAATGTCATCTTTGGTCTCCTTGATGTTATTTTCTTAACCTTTTATTTTCATATTCCCTTTTCATAGATATTTTACACCCCGTAACCTACTGTGTTTTGGTGGCTTTATCTCCTTTCTTGGGGTTAAACTGAAGAGTAGTAGTAATTATTTTAAAGAGGAGCTGATATAACATTGTATTTGAGTTTTGTTGGAGAACATTATTGTGTAATCCTTCTTATTTTTTGTGCTGAGTAATCATTATTTACATGAAGAATATCGTCGCCAACCTACTTGTCTTATCTCAACTTCCGGCCTTTGCGCTCACCAGGTTTTCCCAGTTGCTTGCCAATCTGGAAAACTTCATGCAATTTTGAACTGAATACTTTTATTTAATGGTGTCTAAAGGGATTTCTCATTTCTCTGACAAAATCAACGTATTTCTTGTCTCCTCGGCAAGTAGCTTTGCTTTAAGTGTCCAGGTTCTCCATTTAAAATTATCACACGAGGCCGTAGCCTACAACAGACACACTTAAACACACTCAGGCATACACAAGTTGCAAAGGAAAGACTGTATCAGAAATGAAACTAAAATAAAAATGACATTGTCAACTCAGTTTAACAGATATCATCACCAGTTAAACCCAATGTTATTTTAGGGCAGCATTTGCTGTTTCCATAACAAACTGTTTTTTTATGGGACAGGGTTCTAAGCCCTGCGCCCACCCCCAAAACTGGAGGAAGGTGTTTTATGGGTCATCCAGTGAGGATTGATCTCAGTACTCCATTGTAATGATTCTAGCGAGAAAAGCTTGCTAACCATTACACCACGTCTTGAACAAAAATATCTTGAAATATTAAAGAGGAAATTTATTCGATAAAATCGGTATTTGTTTCAAACACTGCCTCCAAACGAATTTGGAATCTCCTGGTATACGCCTGGGCGGTCTCCTAGTTTAAGTTAATGAATACTGCCATAATTCTTGCCTCCAGTTCATCTTTGGTGTTACAAAGAGTTTTGGTAGTATCTCGCTCTATTGCGTCCCATACATAACGATTAAGCGGATCGCAACCTGGGATGTTAAGTTACTAGCGATCAGGAGTGATTTTGTATCAGATATTGTCTGACAACATTCTTTGCTTTCTTGACAAGCTTCAGAATTCTGTTGCAAGACATAAAATCTTTCGGCACCTCTCTTTCTTGACCCAGGGTATCACTACGTCTTCGAGACACTTGATGTAGGCTTACGAGTTGAGTCTGATGTCCTCAGCAAGAAATTTGGGAATTTTTTCTTATCAGAACGATGTTTTCCATGTTGCTGCAATTGTTAATCACTATTACTCATCTAACTCTTTTCGAACCCTCTGCACTGTCACAAGATTTACACTCAAACACTCTGAAATGTTTGTACTGGAGCTTCCGACGAGAAACCAAATAGTACAGCAGCCCGAACCGTCGCCTTGGATATCTCGAAAGCATTCGACAGAGTATGGCATGCCGGCCTTCTACGGAAACTGCGAAGCTATGGCCTTAATCCGGTCATTCCTCTCTAACCGCACACTGAAGGTGGTATTAAACGGACATGCCTCCCAGAACTACCCTAACCAAAAACCCGGGTGTACGCCATGGCTCTATCCTAGGTCCTACGCTCTTTCTAATCTATATCAATGATCTCGATACCATAAGATCACAAGTAGGCATGTACGCCGATGATATCACACTTTACTCTCGCCTCGATCAAAAATCTGGTGTAGGTGACAAGGCGACCCTCGCTGCCGAGCTTGAGAAGGACCTCCAATCCGTGGTTGATTGCACGAGATTCTAGATTGGGAACTAGGTCCCACCCTTTTACAGTGAAACCGATGAAATGTAACCGCAATTTCTACTCCAACAGCTTCTTTCCTCGCACTTCCCGCCTGTGGAATTCTCTACCGCATGCTTGCTTCCCCGACGGCTACAACCTCCAGGAGTTTAAATGTAAGGTCAATAGACAACTCCTAACACACTAACGCACGCCCACTCTATCCAACTCTCTCCCTATGTACATCCTAAGTCGTCTATCACCCTCCTTCTGACATTTCCTATACCCAATCCCTCTATGTAACCCCCTGCGCTATAGTGGCAGTGGAATGCCTTGCTTGGGGTGACACGATTAAAAAAAATGACATCTACAAATTTTTGGCGGAGCTAATTTTGTTACAGTGCTATTTTTCTCACAGAGTGTGCCCAACTGACACTACTATACTGTGCAGTTCATAAAATCAAAAACAAACAACACGTGTGCGCGGAATTTTAAAAAATATAAAATTGCTGCAGTTTTCCTATCGCACAATATCTGTATGTTTGTGTGTGTGTGTGTGTGTGTGTGTGTGTGTGTGTGCGTGCGCGCGTGTGTATCCATCTATCTATCTACATATATTTATATATATATATATATATATATATATATATTTAGATAGATAGATAGATAGATAGATAGATAGATGTGTATCTCATTGCTCAAGTAGCAAATCTCCCTAAATATCTAAGTTCGTTTGAGTCACCATTGCCAAACATCGCTTCCACTAAGCGCAAAATATGTATATTTGTAGTTGTTCCTGCATACTAACAATAACATACGCCTCCATACAGAAGAATCTCACCTGTATGCACAAAAATACACGTATACATAAGCCCACAGACACACACAAACGCACGCAAAAATATGTGTGTGTGTGTGTGTGTGTGTGTGTGTGTGTGTGTGTGTGTGTGTGTGTGTGTGTTTTCCCACGAATGGGTGCTAGATTGTCGGCAAAGTGGATATAGTTGACATCCTTGGCTTTGTACTTATAATTCAGTACTTTTGGAGTCTAAGATCTCGCCAATTTGGATCAACGGTTGTGGGTGGCAGGTGGTCCCCTGCCTAAACAACCAGCATTTTCTGAAAAGCGGCTTTAAAACAATAAAATGGCGCACTAAGATTTCGTGTTGTAAAAATCATTTTAGGCTAAGGAGAGATTAAGTAAGTGGAATATTGAAATGAAGAAAGAAGATGAGGACAATAAATGGAAAATAAAAAAGATAAAGTAACGAATAGAAAAGAAAAAGCTAAGACACAATTGAAAAAGAAAAGGAAAAGAGCAGGTTTATAGTCCTATCTTGTTTCTTGTTGTTGTTTTTTTAAGAAATTAAGGAGAATGCATATTAAATAAAGAATGAAAACGTGTCAGGCGAAAAAAAAAACAAACTTCGAAACTCATAAATTAAAGAAAAACAAATAGTGAGACCGAAATGGAGAAAACATTATTTTCGAACAGAGAATATGGATAATACGAGATATGGATTGTAAAAGGTTAGATGAATAAAGGAGAAGAAAAAATTAAAACGAATAGACAGACGAAGAGAACATGAAGTGATGATGAATACTTAAAGAAGAAGCTTGAAACAGACTTGAATGAAAAAACGAAAGAGAAAGAATGAACAAAACAAAGAAAGACAAATAGAAAGAAAAAGAATTAAAAAAGAAAGAAGAACGAAGAACGAAGAAGAAATAAAAAATAGAAAGAAAGAAGTAAAAAGAGAAAAATAATGAAACGAAAAGAAAGTTAAAAGTTAAAAAAGAAATAAATAGAAAAAACGAAAGAAAATGAAATTAAGTGAAAGAAAGAAGCAAGACAGACGAAGAAAGAAAAGCAATTAAAAAGAAAAAAAGAAAGAAAAAAATGAAGAAAGTTAAAAGTTAAAAAAGAAATAAATAGAAAAAACGAAAGAAAATGAAATTAAATGAAAGAAAGAAGCAAGACAGACGAAGAAAGAAAAGCAATTAAAAAGAAAAAAGAAAGAAAAAATGAAGAAAGTTAAAAGTTAAAAAAGAAATAAATAGAAAAAACGAAAGAAAATGAAATTAAATGAAAGAAAGAAGCAAGACAGTCGAAGAAAGAAAAGCAATTAAAAAGAAAAAAGAAAGAAAAAATGAAGAAAGTTAAAAGTTTAAAAAGAAATAAATAGAAAAAACGAAAGAAAATGAAATTAAATGAAAGAAAGAAGCAAGACAGACGAAGAAAGAAAAAAGAAAAAATGGAAAAGACAAAAGAAAGAAAAAAATGATTTGCTTTTTAGGACTTAACCCATTTCAGTCTATTTAAAGCTTAATAATATATTTAGATTTTATGAAATTTTTGTGGAGGGGAATTTTTTTGTTGGAGAAGTCTGATTAATTAACTTATAGCTGAGAGGAGAAGGTTATTTTCTCAAGGTTATTTTCGCGTAGGTGAAGAAGCAAACTAACGGGAATTAGAACTTAAATCTCCAATTAAAAATTCCAAGCCATCATCCATTAAAATTCGGCGTATCTAAGCTTACAGCAGCTGGTATTACAAGTCATCCATCTAGGTAGTGACATTTTTGATGTTGCTCAAATTCGGGGTATCGTTGCTTCAAAATAATGCAACCGTTAGGCGAAAGGAGAACGAAAAAGACAAAAAAAATCTTAAAGATAGACAAGAATAATAAATGAATAAAATTAACAAAACAAAAATGGCCGAAGGAAAAAAGGTAAAAAATAATGAAAGAGGAAGAAGAATTGAACAAATTTGAAGAAAAAAAGAATCCAACGAAAAATGAGAAAAGGCTCAAAAATATAATGAAGAACAAAAGTTTGAGCAAAGAAGTAATTTCAAGAATTAAGAAATTTGGCAGTTGTTTGAAAAAAAGAAAAAGAGTTCTGTACAAAGAAGTAAATATGATGAAGAAAAAAAATGAAATAAAGTTTGAATATAAAGGAGGTGTGAAAAAGAAGGACGAGAAGAAGAAATTGGAGAAAAGGAAAGAAAGGAAGAAGAATATTAAATAAAACGAAGAATTCTATCAATTAAAAAGAAAACATTGAAACATAGAATACAATATGAATGAATGAAATAAAAAGTGGAGGTATAAAGTCAGTACATTTAAGGATAAATGTTTTGGTGCAGTGGAACAAGAAATCGGGGTGCCGAGTTCAAATTCCAATTGAATTCTTTGCATTTACTTACGCACAAATACCCTGGGAAATGTATTAATCCGTCTCTTCCCTCCCGTTATGGGTTCAATGATAAAACAGATTGGGTTCTATAGCCTTGGATGGCAACCGGTCTACCGCAGGCAACCTACTGCGGGATAATTTTCTGCCAAGTCAGTCATGTCTCTTTCGAGACATGATCGCCTAAAGCGTGTATTATGGCACTTAACTGAATTAATAACAGAAAGATAATCAAGAAAAATACGGTAACACGTAATGTTGCAAATTATAACGAAAGATTTTTGATGCAAAATGTTACCGAGAAAAAAAAGAAGCATATTAATAATATTTATGAAAATAATGAGTGAGAAAGTAAGAAATGGCGATCAAAACGCTGAATCTCATTTGAAGGAAAGGATCAAGGCAAACGAAAAGATTAAACGCAGGGGAACGGCAGGGAAAAACGATAAAAATATATAACTGAACGTAAATAATATCAAAGTAATAACAGTATGTAAAAAAAATAAATGCAAAATGAAAGAAAAAGCAATGCAAAGCCAAGAAAAAATTCTCAAAGTCAGCAAGAGAAAGCAGAATTAATCAAGAACAAGCAAAGTTTTATTTGAAAAAAAAAAAACACCTACGAAAAAATGCGCACTCGGCAGGAGAGTGAAGTCTGCGCAGGTGGCTCAACCAACGAGGGACGTGCCTGTTACTCCACCCTACCATTAGACAGACACTGTGACTCCATTTTGACGGTGCGGTGGTTTTCTGCAAAACACATCAAGGTACTTGTCGGGTAGCAAAATATAGAGGTGTTGGATGGGCAAGGAAGATTAACCTAGAATGTAAATGTCTTACCACCAAACGATATACGTCAATTCACCTTGCTACTGTTTTCCGCCTTCAGAATCTCTATTTTTGTCCCGGTAGCGGATGTAATCATGCAGTTATGTGTCTTTGCAACACAAGAGAAGAATATCTTGACGGTTTGGCTTGAGTCGTGCTCAAGAAAGAATAAAATTCACCGGCTGAAAGGTTAAAGAAATTTGAAGTTATTCATTTTAAATAATTTTAATTCAGTTTTTATTGCAGTTTTTGATAGCAGCTCGGAATAGGAAACCGGCAAAGCAAGTTCGAATTCTATCCAGGTCTTTTTTTACTTGAAAATACACCTGGCAAACGTATGAATACGTCTCCTCTACTATGGGTGAAATAACAAGATTTCGATTGCAGTGTTCTTTGTTATCCTAAAACCTCTTAATGCGATATTTACTCGCATATAAAGAAATTATTGTTACAATTTGGCTGCAAATACCTATAAAGTGTTGATAAATCGTAAAAAATAACAACAAATCAACCAACCAGTAATCTGAATAGGATTTAACATTACCATCAGGCAGTGTATGACAGCATAATATAATTTTACACATTTACTAACTGTATGAAGAAAAATGATTGTTCTCAAAAATTTTAATCCTGAATTCCCTCCCGAAAAAATAATATTCATACATACAAAATATGTTTAAGTTTAAAAGAACCCAGACTGGGATGATAAAACAAAAAAATTAAATTATTTTATTATTACATAGGTTAACCTTCGTTGAGGTGCAGTCAATATCGACTCAGAACGAGTAATCGGGGAGCCGAGTTCGAATACCAGTTAAATTCCTTGCAATCACTTACGCACAAATACCCTTGGGAAAGGTATTAATCCCTCTCTTCCCGGCAGTTATGGGACAGATTGGCGTCTATAGCCTTAGCTGGCAACCAGTCTACCGCAGAACGTAATGGCTAACTACGACGGGATAATCTTCTGCCCAGTCAGTCATGTCTCGAAAGAGATGTGATCGCCCAAAGCGTGTATCATGTATCATGTATGGCACTTAACTGATTTACTGAATATCATATTTAGAAATATAATTAAAACTTCTGCTGGGCATAAAGTGGGGGATCGGTTTTATATAGTTATGAACTAATAAAATGATCCCCCACTAATTACTATTTAATAATATAATACATCTCTTTCCCCTCTAGCTGTGAGTCAAATAACAGGACAGATTGGCTTCTATAGCCTAGGCTGGCAACCAGTCTACCGCAGAAAGTAATGGTTAACTACTACGGGATAATCCTCTGCCTAGTCAGTCATGTCTCTTTTGAGACATGATCGCCCAAGCGTGTATCACGTATGGCACTTAAATAACTGGCAGAACGGAAAATAGTTTGCATGTGTCTGAGTGGTTAGATTATTAACGCTCTAAACATAAGACTTAGATTCTAATTCCACCTGGGTCGCTTTCATCGGTGCATCAATCCTTGATATCCAATCAATAATTATTAAAAGTAATTTCTTATATGTCGATACTTTGGTAGTTAGAGACTTGAAAATTATTTAAGCAAATATTGGTATGGCTTTGTTGAAAAAAAAAAGAGACTGTGATGTAATTACTCCTACTCTGGCTTGAAACGATCACGTTCTTTCACTTATGCATCACTAGCAGTATAACCCGGCGTTGCTCAAGTGTAATGAAAGCTTTAAAACTCATCCATGGTCCTGGAGCTCAGACTCAGCCTAAAACATATTTGTGTGAAGTTAGGTGAGAATCGGATAAAAATTGTGGATTTGTATAAAGGACATACAGACAGATAAACAGACACACACACAAACATGTTCCCTTTTATATATATATATATATATATATATATATATATATATATATATATATATATATATATAATCGATTTTCTGCATTATTGTAAGAACTGAAACCTTGAAACTTCTGAATATCGTTTCTTGTCTTTGTATATGAATGTATCAAATTTGGTTAAAATCGGACCACTCTTCCTATGACCCGATTTTTTCGATTATCGATTTTCGATATTTATCCGGAGATTCGCGACACAAACCTAGCTAAAAACACTCGCAGACGCTTATAGTACAACTGTGTAAATTTTCAAGAACATCGGTTCAGCCGTTTCGGAGTCTAAAGGTAACGGACACACACACAGACAAAGTTCCATTTATAAATAAGTTTAGATAAAACAGAAAGAGAAAACAGAAACAGGATTTCTCTCTATACTGCTTTGTCGACGCAGTTTAATGGATCGTAGCTGAAGTTATTCTGCTCACAAGAGGGGCAATTCTGCAATGGTAACTAAAATATGTAGAGGTCGTGGTTTGTATCGTTATTCCTAAATATGTATGTTTCCGTCTGAGTGATTCCATCGGGATTCCTATTTACTTTTTAACTTATTGCTCACGGTTTTTATCCATGGTATTGTCAGCAACTCTTTATAAAAACACATATCTAATATTTTAAGCCTCTTCTTCGTCTGTAAGGAAACTGTTCAACAGAAATGGCCATATAAAAGAATAGATAGGACTGTAGATCAGCAATCTTTATTCTGTTTCTAACGAAATATTAAAATGTCTCAATATTTTGGTTAGTTTTTTAAAGGCATCTTTCGCGGTTTTAAATCTCATTTAGGATAGCACTTGCTTTTATTGTCATGCAATATATAATTTGTAAATTGATTGTCAAATTAAATATCTTGCTCTTGAGACAAATTTTAAATGATTTTCCAAATATCGTCGTTATTACTAATTTTAAATTTGATTGTTAGCAAGCATAAATCTAGAACAATTCATGTCTTTGCGAAGGTTTTACTCGTCTGTTTCAGGTTCTAATGTGGAGTGTTAGTTATCCGGATTTATGGTGTTAACAATTCCATGATTTACTCGGGCGAAAGAGTTTACACCTCTGAAAATGTTTTGCATCCCTTTCAAGTTTCTATACATCTTTAGTTGAGATCTCGTGATTGGTCAGAGACTAGTTTGCCATACGAGAAGGTCGTATCTTGAAAGCGGCTTGGTCTATATACCATTGTTGAATCTTTTTTTTAGCATGAGGTCCTTATTGACGAGCCCTGTTTTATAGCATAGAAATTAACAGGCAGTGTCCACAATGGAAATTCAACTCGCTAAAATAGTAAGAGGTCACGAGATTAAAATTTACTGTCGTTCCATGGCGTCTCGTTCCTGGGCCTGTTGGTCATGATTACGGATTCAGAAGCATGTGGCTTTGAACAGAAGTTACAATAACAGTTCCAGAAAAATAGCTTACCTCATCCAGAAGGTAGCTAAAAAGAGTGACAAAAAAGGACTTTAAACAAAATTCAAGAAAACCGAATGCATGGTCATCAGCAAAAAGAGCAACCGAAAATGCCAGATACAGGTGGGAGAAATTAAAAACAAGCAGGTACAAAAATTTAAATACCTGGCAGGTGTTCTAACAGAAGACGGAAAATGCGACACAGAGATCCGAAGGCGAATTGGCATGGCGAAGGACGCATTCCAGAAGCTGAGTAAAGTATTAAGACACAGGAAAATTTCACTAAAAACAAAGAAGAGATTACTAGATGGCTATGTGATGTCAGTTCTTCAATATGGCAGTGAATGTTGAACAATCTCAACAAAGATGAAGAAAAAACTTGAAACTGCTTAAATATGGTTCTACAGAAGGTTCTTGCGAATATCATGGAGCGAGCATGTGAGCAATGATGAGGTTTGGAAAGGATGGAAACGAAAAAGATATTAATGCTGAGAATCAGGAAGAGGCTGCTGAAGTTCCTGGGACATGCAATGAGGAAGGAGGGCTTGGAGAACCTGATACTAACAGGCCAGATAGAGGGAAAAGGAGACAGAGGAATGCAGCGGATAACATATTTGAAGGGCCTGAGCAGGTAGATGACAGAACGGGTGCTGCGAGATGTTACAGAAGAAAGCGTGTTTAGAGTCACCAGGAAAAGGGAGAATTGGAAAGCCATGATCGCCTACGTCCTGAAAGAAGAACGCAGAAGGAGATTTAAATTATCTCTTGGTGATTTGTTAAAGTTATTTTCTTTTAAAAATTTATTTGCATAAGCTGTTTAGATAACTGTGCCTTGTTTCATTCCGACGAAATGTTTTTTGTTATATACAGTGAAATCTGCTGTATGCGACCCTCTTCGTGAGCGACCGCCTGTTGTTAACGACCGTTTTTCTATGCACGGACGATTTGCTAATGTTAATTGACCCTTAGTGAGCGACCACCTTCAGAAGGCGACCAGCAACTAACATCAACGAGTGAAAATAACTGATCAAGCGACCACTTTAAAAAAAATCCATTTTGGTCGTACACTGCGAACTTCTAAATTAGGAGAAACTAAATGAGTAATCTATTTCATTTTGATTTGATCTAAGCCAGGAACACTTCCTCATTGTTTTGTTATTATAGTCTTGTATCAAACTGTTATTTCTTGTAAAAAATGTACATTGACTGAGTTCACCTCACGGTCAAACATCGGCTGTTTTTGTACAACATGTATTGCATTTGACATGTTCAAGGGATATATCGCAGTCTCTGTACTGACTTGGATAAATTCAGGAATTGAGAAAATTACAATTATTTCCCTTTCTCAAATGTCTATCTCTTTCGTTCCATTATTTTTGTCTATCTGTCTACTCAATTTCTACCTGGGGATATTCATCTCTGTCTCTCTGTTTCTCTACCCCCACCCACAATCGCTGTCATTTTTTGTACTTTTTTTACCATGTATTATCTCAGATTCTCTCTTGCTATCACTCACTTCTAAGAAAAAACTGAAACCGTATACTTTTTTAAAAAAAAGTTCACTTAATAAATATTTTTAATGAATAAATATTTTGGTCTCTTGTTGACCGTTGTCAATACGTTTTTTAAAATTCTAAAATGAATTATGCTGAATAAATTTCTTTAAAGTTAGGCCATTTTCTTATGTTCTCGTGTATTTATTACCAGATTACATGGGAATATTCTAATATGTACATTCTGATGAGTGGAATATTCGTTTCTTGTGTAAATAGGTCATTACTATGAGCTTTTAGTGAGCGACAACTTGCCGTATGCGACCCGTTTTTGATGGCAGTAGGGGTGGTCTCATAAGACAGGTTCCATTGTATTTATTCGCAACATTTATCGCCGAATAAGAAACACGTTACATCACGCATTTGCTCTTTGACTGACGAAACTTCTCTCGTTGAAGTCAATTTTTTCAGGACTCAAATTTATATATTGTTCTGTTGTAATAATCCCGTTTATTGTCTTATAGTCCGTATATGACCTACTGATCAAATGATTTCAGCGTAGCATATAAGCGAACAGTTTCAGCCAAATAATTTCCCAGTGTTCTCTCTAAAGCAAGATTGATAGAAGCAATAGCCTACTTAAAGAGTTTGGGTAAATGAATCTCGGAAATGGAAGAGAAAGAGCTAGTAAAATGACAAATATTTCTAAAATCTACGAATGATAGAACGCTGTGGATTGCCATGATTGTCCAGAACCTAAAAAAAAGACACGGGACCTAAAACGATTCTCTCGATAATGTTGACTTCCTTCGATAAAGGTTAGTGTGTTTCTCACAACCTCAATAAACCAACATCTACTTATGATCTTAAATTATATGGGCAGGTTACACCTGTTCTACGTACATAGTCTTATTTTTAGCAAGCTGCTGATGTCATCACTGCATTTCTTGCCACAAAGGTATGGAATGATTTGCACACACTTCTTTATTATGTTTTTGTTTAGGATAAATGGACATTGAGTGGAACAGCAACTGAACATTTTTCTAATGCTTCATAGACTGCATATTTAGGAATATTTTCAACTGTGCTTTTGATGTTATGGTAAACTGGCTTTGGGCAGAATTTTCTTCTTTTAAACTTGCTCCATTGACGTTGTTGCTGTTGGTATCATGTTCGTTGGTTCAATGTTTAGAAAGCGTATTTTTTTCCTTGTTCATCCACCTCTGATATACAACTAGGCCTCCAGTTGTAGGTATCTCTCTGTGCCGAGAACTATAGACGGCTCTTTATTCGTACTGAGTAAATGTTTGAATTTGTAGTTCAAATGACGTTGCTTGAGGTCATTGAATAATTTTTTCATTATTCGTATTTATAGTTGTTTTCTGATAAGATGTTCTCGTACTGTGTTATAGTCTATACATGGTCTAGTGATAGGATGTTTTCAGTGTAGTATAATTGCGAATTCTTTGACTTGAATATTTTGAAATAGTTCTCTCAAAAGCAAGGTAAACAAAAAAATAGTCTACTTAAAGAATTTGTGTAAATGATTCTCAGAACTAGAATAGAAGACGATAGTAAAAACAGAAATATTGTTAACATCTACCAAAGATAGAACGTTGTATAGAGCCATGATCGTCCATATATATAAAAGACAATCTGTGAGTCTGTGTGTGACTGTAAGCTATGCACGCCTACATCTACTTAGCTACGCCATTCAAACTTTCTAGGGTCCCATATCTACAGGGAAACCAGGTCGACACATACTTTTTGGGGTTAAGTTCAACAATTTTCCCTTTCGGACTTTTTGGCCAATGGAGCAGATTGTTTACATTTGCTCCGTAAAACATTTAAGATCTAAGATGGTTCCTAGATTACGTCACAGAAATAAAATCACACGTGTCAAACGCGACTAAAATAAAAATGAGCCTTTATATTTAATGTTTATTCCGACGTTTTAAAATTTCATTTGGTCAACAAAAAATGTGAATATTTTCCCCGTAATTTTGAAACAAAAGAAATATTTTAAAAAATTTCTGAACTAAGAGCGTAATAGTTTTTATATTTCTACATTTTTTAATATTCTTCGAAAATTTCTGAATTGAGAGCGTAATAGTTTTTTTTTATTTCTAATTTCAGTAAAACAAAATAAATAATTATTATTTTTATGTTAAATTCATTTAGTCAACAAAAAATGTAAATATTTTCCCTCGTAATTTTGAAGCAAAAACAAACGCAATGTTGTTTACAATGTCACACAAAACATCAAATCACGTTGACGCAAAACAAAAGAATTTTTTAACAATTTTTAAACAACAATTTTTTATAGAATTATTTTTTTTAATATAACCGTGTCCTAATACAAAAACCGCAACGTCGGGCTATGGTGCTAGTCTTTCATAAATGTTAGTGCGTTTTTCTTAATCACAATACACCTGAGAAAATATTTGAATTTGTTGTTCACATGACGTTGACTGTAATCATTGAAAGCTTTGAAAAGATTCTTTAAGGTTTACTCTCAAACGTAAAGACAAGGATATTTTCTAGAAAGTTTGACTAGCATTGAGAAGAAATATTTTATCAGCTCCTTCAGAACAACCACTGCTCTTACGGCCTTTATTTACATTATTTCAAATCACTATCAGATTCAAATTACTTTTAAGACATAATATGAAAATTTACAGCGTGATATATCCTTTTTTACTTCGTTAAAAACATCTTCTGACATATCAATTTATTATCGAATTACTAAGGATGTGCGTTTGTGGTGCAGTAGATCTCGGCTAGGAACGAGAAATCGGAGAGCCGGGTTCGAATTCCAGTTGAATTCCCTGCATTCACTTACGCGAAAATACTATTGGAAAGGCATTAATCCGTTTCTTCCCTCCAGTTATGGGTTAAATAACAGGACAGATTGGGTTCTGTATCTTTGGCTGGCAAACAGTTTACCGCAGAAAGCAATGGCAACTTACTTCGGGATAATCTTTTGCCCAGTCAGTCATGTCTCTTTTGAGACATGATCGCTCAAGCGTGTATCACGTACGACACTTAACTGACTGACTTATCAAATTAATTGAATAATTACTTGAGTTTCATTTAAAAAATGAGAATATTAAACTCTTATTTTATTTTATACGTTGTTTTCTTTCGGGACAGTGGAGATAAGGACTTTCTGAAATGTATTGCTTTTTGTCGCTCTAAATAATTTTCGAGTCGTTACCAGTACTTTTTGTCCGCGTTATATAATACATTCTTCTCATTTTCATCCATAAAGCAATTATCCAGAGTTCAATAAAAGAGTTTAATCTAATCTATATCGATAAACGTGACGGGTGGACGTTGTGTAAGTATTTGTTTGTTTGATAGATTCGACTTAGCGTCTGCATTTTGCGGTCTAGATCGACGGGAGTTGCGTTCAGATGTAGATCAAAATTTTAGAACGCTAACGACACCTTGAAAATTTTCAGAAAGCCAATATTAGGAGTAGAAAGATATATATTATCACCCCACAAAATCAGGGATCACTATATATATTTATTATAATACCGAATCGATCACCCCATCTTATATTATCTATATCTATATATGTTGCCCCTCCCCCTCCTACCCTAATCCATCAGAGACATCTATGTCTATATCTGTATCTATAAAAGTGACGTGGGTGGACGTTGTGTAAATATTTGCTATGTAATTTCATCATGATCTTTATTCTTATTATTTCTTAAACTACCCGAGTGTAAACCATAAATTAAAGCAGACGGATATACCATCAAATCGTTAAACGGCGCCTGCTATCCCTTTCAAAAAGAGGCGAAGAAGCCATATCCTACTACCACGCACACTTATATAAACTAACCCACTTATAAGTATGCACACACTAATACTCACTACACTTAACGACAGCAGTAGCAGCGAAAGAGTATCATTCGTTTAAAGGCACAGTCGAGTGGCGGACAACTTGAAACCAAGCTCTCCTATAATTATGAATATGAGATTCTGATCTCGAAATATTGATGAATAATAAATAGGTAACTTCTTTACCTTCCAAACGCATTTGGATAGCATTTTAATACCTACCCATACACTTTATATACACAATGCTTCAAGCAAATTATAAAACTCTCCGATACATTTCCAAAAATTAAACAAAAATATCTTGAAATTGTAAAGATTAAAGTTACTTAATAAAATCTTTTGCCTTCAAGAACGGATTCCAAACGACTTTGTAATCTCCTGCAACTTTTCTGGGCAGTGTCTTTTTTTTTTTCAAAATGGTAAACATTGCCATAATTCTTACCTTTAGTTCATCTTTGGTGTCGCAAAAATGTTGTTGGTCTCTCATTCAACTGCGTCCCACACATATTAACCACTGGTGTTGTAGTCTGGGGAGTTAGTGCTGATGTGGTCGCACAAATTGTTTGACAATTAGGAACATGTTTTTCTGCTTGTGCAGAGTCATGTTGCTCGGCTTCTAGCCACGACCCTCTTGACTCATGGCAACACACGGCATATGATACATGTCTCTCTATTGAGGATGAGGCACTCATCAATACATTCCGTGATTCATTTGTTATCAGAACGATCAAAATGAGTTTTTTTCTTGCTGCTGAACCTTAGTAATCACCATTAGACTCATCCAACTCTTTCGGAGCCCTCTGCATTGTCTTCTGATTGACATCCAAACACTCTGAAATGTTTCTATTGTAGCTTCCGTATCGGGTACAAAGCAGTACATTATATCGTTTACAAATTTCTGGCAGAGTGAATTGCGTCATGGTGCTTGTTTTTATAACAGACGGTGATTACCTGCCCTTCTCTGCTGTGCTTTCGACAAAATTAAAATAATTGTCGAACATGCGCGACATTATAAATATGAAAAAGCGACAATTTACCCATCGCAATGGCATTTTAATTTTTTAACACTTTTTAAACGATTCATTCTTCTGAACCCAACATAGATATTTTTTAAAAATCATTTCCCCCCAATCAAAGCATTCCACTGCCACTATTGCGCAGGGGGTTACATAGGGGAAAGTGATGAGAAAGAGTGGTTAGATATAGGAAATGTCAGAAGAAGGGTGATAGGCGGTAAGGATACCGAGGATGAGGGCTGAATAGATGGGGAGAGTGTTTGAGAGAATGGGTGCGTGTTAGTGTTGACCTTACATTTAAACTCCTGGAGATTGTAGCTGTCGGGGAAGCAAGCATGTGGAAGGGAATTCCACAGGTGGGAATTGCAGGAAAGAAGCTGCAAATTGGAGGTCTTTTCAAACTTGGCAGCGAGGTTCGCTTTGTCGCCCACACCAGATTTTTGATCGAGGCGAGAGTAAAAAAAAATAACTTTCTTTCAATTTCGTCTAATCCGAAAACAATGAAGAGATCAAATTCTAAATTATCTTATTTATTATTAAAAAATAAGTTATGATGAGTACTAAATGCCTGGATGTCTCTGGTTAAGGAGTCATTGTGATATTTCTTCTGCAAAAGATCAGTCAGTCAGTTAAGTACCATATGTGACTGACTGGGTAGAAGATTATCCCGAAGTAGGTTGCCATTGCTTTCTGCGGTAGACTGGTTGCCGACCAATGCTATAGAACCCAATCTGTCCTGTTATTTGACTCATAGCTAAAAAGGGAAGATATGTATTATATTATTATGTAGTAATAAGTGGGGGATCAGTTTATTACTTCATAACAATATAAAACAGATCCCCCACTTTATGCCCAGTAGAAGGCTTAATCATATGTTCAACTATTATATTCAGTCAAGCAGTTAAGTGCCCTACGGGAAACACGCTTGGGTGATCATGTCTCGAAAGAGGCATGACTGACTGGGCAGAAGATTATCCCGCAGTAGGTTGCCATTCTTTCTGCGGTAGACTGGTTGCCGACCAAGGCTATAGAACCCAATCTCTTCTGTTATTTAACCCATAACTGAAAGGAAGAGATGGATTAATACCTTTTCCAAGGGTATTTGCGCGTAAGTGAATGTAATGAATTTAACTGGAATTCGAACTCGGCTCTCCGATTTCTCGTTCCAAGCCGATATCCACTGCAACACAACGCACATCCTCTCTGCAAATACGTTGACTTAATAGAAGCGTTTTACGTGTAGCTTCTGCCCGTATAGACAGTGTTTAACGAATAAAGTACAACTTTGGAAAGCATTATGGACCTTCTTTTAATTTTTGCTCTTGTGATAAAATGTGAACCCAAACTATGAAATTATCGCAAGTTTTATTTCTAAACAAGAACGCTAGTGGTGCAAGAAAGCGTAATTGTATTGGATAAAATGTTTATCATTAGTCTTACTTCTTGCGTCATTTGGATACCATCGTCACAATGAGCGGGTGTGTAAACTGACTACATCGCCTCCAGTTCTTTTGACTCCCACATTGAAAGTAACGAAAGCCCGTTTCCAGGGGTGGGGATATCTCCGGGCAGCAACTTCTTTATTACATCAAAATGTCAAGCTCTACCTATTGATGCCTGAAACAGCTCAAAATAAAATGGAAACTGGATAACATGTGGCACCAATCGTTAGCAGCTTTACGTTAATGACGGCTTAAAAGCATCATAGTAGGTAAACAACGTTCCGATTCTGTACGAATCGGCTATCAATCTCACTGGTGGTATATGTCCTCGAAATAAAAATCCCTCTCGTATCCTCTTTCTAGTAACACACAAACACACAATCAAACAAACACATACTAATAAATATACACCAATCAAATGCCTATGTATGTACACAAAGGTACACATATACATAAATATGCCAAGCCCCATAATGCTCACATATAAATATGTTTGTGTGAGCCCCGGTTGGCGAGCATGCGTGTGTGTGTCTGCGTATGTCAATGAGTGTGCAAGTGTGTATCTGTGTCTGCGTTTGTATGCGAGACGTCACGACGACAAATTTTCCTCCAACTTCCATAAAAATACACCAATATACAGAGCCCAGCATATATTCAATAATTTTAAAAATTTTAATCAGTTTGTCTGACGATCGCAAAAGCGTCAAACCCAGGGTCACAAGCTCACACCTATCTAAATAAATATGTTAGCTCTGTCACTGATATTGATCGCTTTCAAATAAGTACCACGCATATACAATATATAAATAATATAATATATATAACAAATTGCATATATATATATATACACACACACATGCACATTTCACATAGTAATGAATATACATATCCTATATTTATAGCATGAATCGAGGTTTCATGCACTATGCCATCATCAGGTGTATATTACGGACTGACCGTTCCGGAATTTGACTTTTTCGTTGTCGCGTGTTTTTTCTTTTTTTTTTTTTTTTGCTGTTTTTATTTATAATCATATCGCCCTAACCAAGGCATTTTACTGCTAGTGTTTAACAGGTGGTTACATAGGAGGAAAGTTATGAGAGAGAGGGACAGATTATAGGGGGTTTCAGGAAATGGGTAAGAGAAGGATGAGAATACTGAAGAGAGTGGAGTGGACGGAGAAAGGAGCATAAGAGAGAGGATGCAGCTTAGTGAGGTCGAAGATGACTCTTGACTTTACATTTAAATTCTTGAAGATTGTAACTGTCGGGAAAGCAAGTAAATGGAAGGGAATTCCACAGGCGGGGAGTACGAGAAAAGAAGCTGTTGGAGTAGTATTTGCGGTTACAATTTATTGGTTTCACATAAAATGGTGAGACCTAGTTGCTAATCATGTGGATCGAAAAGATTCATATATATGGGGCACCAGTGAGCTAATTTTATCGGAGCAGAAGACGTGAAAGTATTTGTAGAAGAGACACTGAGAAGCGACATTGCACCGGTGAGAAAGTGACTGTACCTGAGCTGCCAAGTAGGGATCGATCACATTACAAATTCTCCGTTGGGTTTTGTAACGGACCTCTAGTTGGATAGCAGGAGCATCCGACCAGATATGGCAGAAATATTCAATGCACGGGCGGATGGTAGATTTATATATGTGCAGGATTGTTTCAGACGGGAAAAACTTCCTGGCCTTGCACAGAGAAGCGACCTTCTTAGCAGCGGATTTAACTATGATTCTATATAGTCATTCAACTTGAGGTCTGTTGTGAAAGTTAACGCGAGGAGATGCACTGTTTTGCTTTCAGGGAGACTAGTCTGATCCATGCTAATGAGGGTGGTAAGGGCGATTGTCTGTGATGGTTAATACGTAGCAGCTTCGTTTTGGGAGCATGAAAATTCACGAGCCATTTCTTACACCAGTCCGCCACGGATTAGAGGTCATTTCCAAGATCGGCAGTTTGCTTTGTCAGCCTTGGCTGATTTTTGATTGATGCGAGAGTAAATCTTAGTGTAGTTATATATTATAATTTAATAATTAAATGAAATTTTATAATATGTATGAAAATTTTAAAATTGCATCCCAGAATTATAATATACAACTTGAGAACCAAATAGTCAAATCCCAGAACGAACAATTCATAAGTACCTGATGATTGCAGTGTCTATGAAACTCCGAGTCGTGCTACAGCCGTAAAATAACATGTATAGTTATTAATACGTGTAGTATACTTTATTAAATCACATCGAGCACTGTTTGATTAACACTAGGAATAAATATATGTGTGTACATTTGTGTATATCCATATGTATATTTATTGATATCCGTATATGTGTGTCTGTGTGTTGATTTTGCACTTTTTCATGCATTTACCCCAGCCCCACTCAGACTCTGGCATAACAAAATTTATATCTGTTGAGTACTTTTCGCACTGAAAGTTATAATCGTCTGTTGCTAATCGACTTAACGCACCCAAAATGTAAGGAACTTGGTAATCTTCCACTGAAAGCTGACTCCTTAGTATTCGGCTAACTGCCGACTAATATCAACTGCTTAGTAGTTCCACTGAACTTCAATTGAACGCTAAAGAACTCTTTAGAACTTCTCAGAACTTCTCGGGTTAACTTCCTGTTAACTCTTATTAATATAGGAGGGAGTGTCTGAGGAAGAGGTGTGTTTCCCCATAACACTGTTCCAACTCTTTATCATGTAACAGGCAGATTAATTTGCAATGGAAAAGCAGTGTTTCTGTTTCCAATTTTTGGGAAACGTATCTGTTTTCTTCGTTATGTTAAACATATACTGCAGTTCCACTTGTTTATTCACAGGTTGACAAACTTTATTGGAGGCAGACGTGTTAAAAATTGCAAAATTTTCAGAGCCGTGGGTAAAAAGAAAGAAAGAAATAGCACAAAGTATAAAAGAATTCGTTCAAGAGGCACCAGCTAACTTTTCCCATCGCAATTAGACACCGGCTGATCATAGATTGCAGCAACTTGCTGCATTTGCAACAGACAATATGCGAATAACACGTGTGGATTTGGCAAACGATACGGAATTTTGCATGAGGTGGGTGAGAGGGCGTGAATCTTTTTATGAAGGCGCACCTTTATTACAGAAAAGATTGCTTATTTTACCAACAGAAATTTAGTGTTCTCATTATATATCGCGCCGAATTTAGTATCTATATATATATTATATATATACATAAATTCAGCGTGAGCTGAAATATTCTCGGCCTAACCAAAAAGGGATTATGAAATGAACACTATTATTTTAGTCAGGTTTTTTAATGTACCTCAGGAATAAATATGTGCAGCAGCCCTCTAATTTACGCCATTAATTTAATAAGCCCACAGTATTTGACACAATTTTCTGCCAGCCTTTTCTACAAATATATCCATGACAAATGCCTTGACAGAATGTTTTTACTAGTGACCTTAATGCAAGAATATGAGCCTGCTACTAGACTAGCATCTAGGTCTCACATGATAACTAAACTATCGCCCGGTTCACATTCCACCCACGTTTATTGAACAGGTGAAGAGGCTCATCCCTTGTTCCTTGCTTAGGATGTGGTTTCCGGCTTTCTCTTTTCCAATCTTTTCACTCTTTTCTTTTTTTTTTCTTTTTTTTAATAGATAGACTAAACTATCGCTCGGTTCACACTCCACCCACGTCTATTGAACAGGTGAAGAGGCTCATCCCTTGTTCCTTGTTTAGGATGTGGTTTCCGGCTTTCTCTTTTCCAATCTTTTCACTCTTCTTTTTTTTTTCAATTGGAGTAGATAGACTAAACGATCGCCCGGTTCACAATCCACCCACGTCTATTGAACAGGTGAAGAGGCTCATCCCTTTTTCATTGTTTAGGATGTGGTTTCCGGCTTTCTCTTTTCAAATCTTTTCACTCTTTTCTTTTTTTTTCTTTTTTTTTTAATAGATAGACTAAACTATCGCTTGGTTCACACTCCACCCACGTCTATTGAACAGGTGAAGAGGCTTATCCCTTTTTCATTGTTTAGGATGTGGTTTCCGGCTTTCTCTTTTCAAATCTTTTCACTCTTTTCTTTTTTTTCAATTGGAGTAGATAGACTAAACTATCGCTCGGTTCACACTCCACCCATGTCTATTGAACAGGTGAAGTGGTTCATCCCTTGTTCTTTGTTTAGGATGTGGTTTCCGGCTTTCTCTTTTCCAATCTTTTCACTCTTACGTAGCCCCTGCGCTTCAGTGGCGTTACCGTCTTGCTCGGGGTGATATGATTAAAAAAAATCGCCATATTCTATTATTTTGAATCTTATTCATCTTTTGTTCTTTCCAGTCATCCTTATACTCACATTTTTATTTTCACTTCCTGTAATTTTAGAGTGAAATTTATATATATATATATATATATATATATATATATATATATATATATATATAAATCATTTCACTGTAAGTAAGGCTGCTTACAGTGAGTGAAAATGTGAGAAAGTGAGAGTATACGGAAGATTGAGGAAAGAACAGATGATGAATAGGATTCAAGATGATCGAATATGGCGACTGAGGTTGCATTTAATTTTATATAAGTCAGTATCACTTTATTATATATATATATATATATATATATATATATATATATATTAATCAGTATTACTCAAAGCAAGGCACTAAACCCACAAAAAAGAATGTGGTTACAAGATGTAGAAGAATTAGAAACTCATATATTAATGGTGAGCAGAAAGTATTTAAAAAATAATCAGTACAATAGACTGCGATAAACACTGCACTTAATGTTTTTTTTTTTTTTGTTGGCAGGAAAGCATAGAGCCAGAAGAGATATTCACAGAAGAGTTTCAGTTCTGTGTAACGGCATATCAACCTCTGTGGGTTATTTAATGCCAGAATATAGGGTTTTATTTTTTAAATATTCAGTTATAGTGAGAAGATTGATTTAATCAGGTTTTTATAAATTTTTATTATTAATATTAATTTTTTTATGTTAGAAAACTGATAATGTCTTCTTGTTTTGTATTAAAAATATATATTTTTTCTTCAAAAATGCATATTTTTCTATAAAAGACTATTTTTACGTTAATAATTCTATAAAAACATAATTTTAATACTGTCATAGTGTTTTAACCTCAGTTTGGGGATAAACTATTTGCCCATAGTTGAGACACTAACAGGTACTACCACCCCGGGTCAGGGTGGATCTAAGAACAACAGCAATTAAGAGTCGGTTCCATGTCCTTGCAACCTCCTAATCAGAGGCCTTGCTGCGGGATACAGTTTGTTGTCATGCCCAGGACTATCCATATTTAAGATAGACGGAAGAAAGAATTGAGAGCCTAGAATTTATTGCTACATCCCGCCTGAAAATTGATGGGATTTCGACGCCAGCCTTGGATTGCGGTTAAATTCATAAAGTTTTTGTTCGTCTGTTGTATGAAAACGAAGAGCA
Source organism: Ascarosepion bandense (assembly GCA_037127315.1). Lineage (NCBI taxonomy): Eukaryota > Metazoa > Mollusca > Cephalopoda > Sepiida > Sepiidae > Ascarosepion > Ascarosepion bandense. Next base: position 593,857 of record JBBBDQ010000674.1, on the reverse strand, counting down.
CACCAAAACACTTTCTATTAAAGTATTTATAAAAAAAAAAAACGCACAGAGAGGCAACCTTACACCGGTGGGAAAGTGACTGAAGTTGAGCAACCAGATCAAGACTAATAATATTGCTTATTTTTTTATTATACTTTTACAGTTATATTTTTAGTTACAGATGAAGCTTTAGACAAACACATGCACACACACTCACACACACATATATACAATACCAGCCATAATTATTAGGCCACTCCAGTTTTTAAAAGAAATGATATATTTCATACTAATGTTAGTATTTATTGCCAAGTGGATAATTCTAAATGAAAATAGAATGGTTCTTTTGTTATTATTACTTTGCAAATTTTTACAAGGCAAAGAAGCAAAGATAATCTCGTCCGAGTCACCCTAATTGATTTTCATTCATTCATTGATAAACTGCAATATAGACAATTATTTTTTTAAATCATTTCACCCCAAGCGAGGCATTTCACTGCCACTGTTGCGCTGGGGGTTACATAAGGGAAAGTGATGAGAAAGAGTGGTTAGTTGTAGGAAATGTCAGAAGGAGGGTGATAGACGGGTAAGGATACTGAGGATGAGGGTTGCGTAGATGGGAAGAGTGTTTGAGAGAATGGGTGCGAGTTAGTGTTTTAGGAGGATTAAATATTTATAAATTCAGTTGATCCACATGTTATTGTGCTGAATTAACAAAAGAACTATTCTATTTTCATTTACAATTGTTCACTTGTCAATAAATATTAAAACATTGTATGAAATACATCATTTTTTTTAAATACTGGGGTGGCCTAATATTTATAGCCGGTAGTGAATGCATATATTATTTTTCACTTGTATTTAAACTGTATGTATATGTTTCTCTATCTTTGTTTGTACCTTTTAAATACAAAACTCTCAATTTTTATCAATAGATGTATTTAATAATTCTTAAGTTTTATTTTATCGATTGTTCTATACTCTGTAAGAAAATGTGTGCTACTTCTGCATGTCCTATTTCCTGTTACATTTCCTATCCGTCAGTTAAGTGCCATATTAGACAATTATATCTCGAAAAAGACATGACTGACTTGGCAGAAGTATTTCTTGCAGTATGCTGCCAATAGTTTCTGCGGTAGATTGGTTGCCATCCAATGTTATAGAACCCACTCTCTCCTGTTATTTAACCCACGGAAGGATTAATACCTTTCGAAAGGGTATTTGCGCGTAAGTGAATGCAACGAACTCAACTGGAATTCGAACACGGCTCCCCGGTTTCTCCTTCCGAGCCGATATCTACCGCCCTCTACAACATTTTCCAAGGCACTTCTTCATCTAATGGTCTGTTCGTTTTCCTCTTTGGATCAATAACAAATGAATAATGAGTTCAAATCTCAATGATTGCTCCCAGTTTTTTAAAAGAAATGATGTATTTCATACTATTTTTAGTATTTTTTGCTAAGTGTACAAGTCTAAATTAATTTTTGTTTTAAATCGTATCACCCTGAACAAGGCGGTAACGACACTGATGTGCAGGGGGCTACGTAATAGTGAAAAGATTGGAAAAGAGAAAGCCGGAAGCCACATCCTAAACAGGGAACAAGGGATGAGCCTCTTAACCTGATCAATAGACGTGGGTGGAGTGTGAACCGGGCGATAGATATATCTATCTACTCCAATTGAAAAAAAAAAAAAAAAACAAAGTGAGGAGATTGGAAAAGAGAAAGCCGGAAACCACATCCTAAACAGGGAACAAGAGATGAGGCTCTTAACCTGTTCAATAGAACTTTTCGAAACTTTACAAGGCAAGGAAGCAAAGATCAATCAATCAATCAATCAATCAATCAATATATATATATCAGTATCAAACCAAAGCCAGTCACTAAACCCACGAAAAAGAATGTGGTTACAAGATGTAGAAGAATTAGAAACTAAAACATTGATGGTGAGCAGAAAGTTAAAAGAATAATCAGTACAATAGATTGCGATAAACATGGCATTTAAAGTTTTACAAATTATAGATTTGCAGATTAAAATTGTCCGAATCACCTTAAATTGTCTTCATTTTTTCATTGATGAAACTGCAATATAGGTAATTATTAAATATTTATAAATTCATTTGATGGATATTTTATTGTGCAGTATTAACAAAAGAACCATTTTATTTTCATTTACAATTATTCACTTGGCAATAAATACTAAAAAGCAGTATCAAATACACCATATTTTGAAACACTTGGGCGGCTTAATAATTATGGCCGTTAGTGTGTATATTTTGACAATGTATGATCAAGTGCTTACTGTTTTGTTCCGTAATTCCGTGTTGCAACTGGCTTCAGTACTTCAGACTCCAACGTTCGTTCATATACTGAATCACGTGAACTGGATATTTTTCTATATCCGGTTTATCATACTAGACGGAAAGACGTGGCAGCGTCAATTATAGGAAGTAACATATTAGAATATGTCATTGCTTTCGCACTTTGGTACATAAGGGATCGCCTCTTTTAAGAATCTAGAAGCGGAGAGCGTGTTAACTCTTCAAATATCTTGCTGCCTCTTGCCGATTTGGCACCACTTTTGTTTAATACCAGATCTAAGACAAAAGACATCCATTTCTGTCAGGTTTCTGGACCGTCTTCCGTATTCCGTAATATTATCATAAAAAAAAACTTGTACTTGGAATCGATGTTAACGAATTATTGTAAAAATAAAAGCCCATGTTAAACAGAGAAAGAAAAAGATATATATATTAACAGATTAAGATTTGATGCGTGAATGATTTCCACTGTGTTAGCTTAATGACTGTTGTTCTAAAATGTTGAGTGTAGAACCCATTTAATTAAACCTGTCTGCTCTCGTGAGAACGCCAGCATGGTGACAAAGTTGTTGATGTGAGACATAGTGGCAGTTTTGCCTTATAGGCTGACAAGCAGTATAGCAAGGCGTCGCTCGGGTGTAATGAAAACTTTAAAACTAATTCATGGTCCTGGAGCTCAGACTCTTTGGACGTTGGCACGAAAGACTAAAAAGCAATAGTTGTTTCCAGTTAAAGCGAAACCGTAGACTGAAAGAAAAATCAATGTATGTAAGTAAAATTTTGATTTCCTGGTATCGATATCAAATAAATTTTTTCGTCGTAAACTGAATTTTGAAGGCTAAATAAGTCCTGAGTAAATGGTATCATGGCTGAGACTAAGAACTACAATTATACCTACTTAGAGCCAAACCCGAAGCAAAAACTAAAATAAAAGGGTTAAAAAAAATACAGACATACAGGCAGATAAACAGGCACACACACAAACATTTTGCCTTTAATATATGTATATATTATCGATTTTTTGCAATAATGTAAGAACTGCAACCTTGAAACTTTTGAATATCGTTTCTGATGTCTTTGTCTATGAGTGTATCAAATTTGATTAAAATCGGATCACTCCTACTATAACCCGATTTTTTCGATTATCGATTTTCGATATTTATCGGGGATACCTCGACACAAAACCTAGCTAAGAACGCTCGCAGACGCTTATAGTACAACTGCCTAACTTTTCAAGAAAATCGGTACAGCCGTTTCGAAGTCTATAGGTAACGGACACACACACACACACACACACAGACAAAGTTCCATTCGTAAATAAGTTTAGACTTAGATTATATATATATATATTATCGATTCTCTGCACTATTGTAAGAACTGCAATTTTGAAACTTCTGAATATCTTTTCTTATATCTTTGTTTATGAGTGTATTTTAATTTGATTAAAATCGGACCACTCCTTTTATAACCCGATTTTTTCGATTTTCAATATTTATCGGGGATACCTCGACACAATAACTTGCGAAGAACACTCGCAGACGCTTATAGTACAACTGTGTAAATTTTCAAGAAAATCGGTTCAGCCGTTTCGGAGTCTATAGGTAACGGACACACATACACAGGCACACACCCACAGACATACACACACACAAAGACAAAGTTCCATTTATAAATAAATGTAGATATATGTTATAAAGAAAACTATCTATGTTGTGTTGGATGCCTTACTTATTCCCGTTTCTTTTCCTAAAATTCACACATCAGAACATATCTTTTCCACTTCACTTATCGACCAAGAACCTCTTTAATGATTATTCATCCATGTTGAACTTCTGACATCCGACATATGGTAACCAAAATTTATCATTTTGCAACCAAAGATGTAAGGAATAAATGGACCAAAAATGAAACGAAAAAAAAAAATGTTTAATATAATCCCGACTCTCCTTCTTTACATTTGACTTTATGTATTCAGTCGTTCACCGAATGGAAAACAAATGTATTTTCAAAAACCTACGCCCAATAACTGGAATAGTTTATATCACTTGACAATGAAGAGAGATTCGGGAAAGACAGATTGTGCGCTCGCACAAACACAACATAAACACATGTATCCATTTAAATAAATAAATGAAAGATCTTTTATTATCAATTGATTGTTGCTACTCGATCTGAACTGGGTGTTGCCAAATCCTCTTTTATCCGAAATGTTCATGTGGCCATGTAGTCGATGAATTCTTTTCAAATGGTCCCCAATTCCTTCTCACTATTGTATGGCTATATTCATCGATAAAAGATTTGACGAACTGAATTCTCCCAGTTAGTGTTCAAACTCGGTTCAATGATAAATGTCTCAGTGATAAATGTGTTCATAAAGATCGAAATATATTTAATCGGCAACATCTACAGACCTTTTCATCACACACATGCAAAGTTGTGTGAGGAATATTTTGACGTGTTGTAGATTCCGGGTGAGAACAGTCTCTCTCTCACCGGCGTGATGTGACTTCCCTGTGTCTTTTCTATAAATACTTCCATGGCTTCTGCTCCGATGAACTTAGATCACTGGTGCCCCCTAGGTTCGAATTTGCACGAGATACTAGATTAGCAACTAGATCCCACCCTTTTACAGTCAGACCGATAAAATGCAACCGCAATTTCTACTCCAACAGTTTCTTTTCTCATACTTCCCGACTCTGGAATTCCCTTCCACATGACTGCTTCCCCGACGGCTACAATCTCCAGGAGTTTAAATGTAAGGTCAATAGACACCTCCTAACACAATAACTCGCTTCCATTCTTTCAAACACTCTTTCCATCCTCCCACTACCAATCACCCCTTGTGACATTTCCTATATCTAACCACTCTTTCTATTTACCTTCCCCTATGTGGCCCCAAGCGCAATAGTGGCAGTGGAATGCCCTGCTTGTGGTGAAACGATTAAAAAAAGAAAAGAAAAAGGAACCACACAAAATAATGAACGACAAAACTGATATTTCTATATATATAGAAAAATAGGTTATATTGAGCGTAATATGCAAACTTGAACGAAGGTTGGTAATCCAGGAAAACGATTAGTAAGAAATAAATATATACATGTCTTTGAAGGGAAGCCGTGTTGGAAATATTATATCCGTGTAATATTATTCTAGCTGAGTGGAGCTCAGAGCGACTGACGCGGTATTCTCAGCTTAACTTCGGTATCTCTCGGTAACTTACGAATCAGTCCCGGTACTCTCCGATAACTCTAACGGATCTCTACGATAACTGACGTATCTCACTATGGCAAGAGTATATGAATACTAACGCCGAGTCCATTATCATAGAAAAAGGGGAGGTCCCTTAACAGGACGGTGAAGTGTGTTTTGGTGCATATCTGCAGAAACAGTATTCAGTGTAATGCATGTTGGATGGTAACTTTAGATAATATAAGTGCATATGTGCATGTGTTTATGTGAGTGAAGGAAAGATCTGTACAGGTTTAGAGGCTCATTCCTTGTTCCCTGTTTAGGATGTGGCTTCCGGCGTTCTCTTTTCCAATCTTCTCACTTTGTTTTTTTTTTAATTGGAGTAGATAGATTTATGTATCGCCCGGTTCACACTCCACCCACGTCTGTTGAACAGGTTATGAGGCTCATTCCTTGTTCCCTGTTTAGGATGTGGTTTCCGGCTTTCTCTTTTCCAATCTTTTCACCTTTCCTTTTTTTTTCTTTTTCATTTTTTTTTTTCAATTGAAGTAGATAGACTAAACTATCGCCCGGTTCACACTCCACCCACTTCTATTGAACAGGTTAAGAGGCTCATCCCTTGTTCTCTGTTTAGGATGTGGCTTCCGGCTTTATCTTTTCCAATCTTCTCACTATTACGTCGCCCCTGCACATCAGTGGCGTTACCGCCTTGCTCGGGGTGATACGATTAAAAAAAAAATGATATTGGTGATTATATATATTCTGATCCATATGAATACCCATATATCAACGGGACACGAAAATTACAAAATATTACTAAGAGCTACAAATGAATAGAACTTGTTGAGAGTCATGTTTGCCTACATCTAAAAGTGACACGGTATGTAAAACAAGATCCTTAGAATAAGTATTCGCAACCAAGTTTAAATGCAGCCAAATTTAAAAATGTACTTGTGGAGGAGTAGATTCGGAGACCATAGTTGCTTTACGGCCCAGAGAAATTTCTCATTGAACCGAGTTTGAACACTGACTGGGATATTTTACCTCAATTCTTTGAGAATTCACTTCCATTTCACCAATATAATCAGATAGGAGGTCGTTTAGTGTTCTTTAATACTGAAAGATAATCCGAAGTAGTCTTAGTGCTAATCCATCGGTTCCAGCTATATTCACTTTTCGCAGAAAATGCAACAGTAAGTTTTTCTAGGTCCCGTAATACGTAAGAATTCTTCAGTAATTTTTTTAAAAAATTGCAAAATATTCGCATAATGACAAAACTTAAAACTCAGAATCAAACGAATGTAAAATACATGTATAATTTTCTCATATCTTATAATGGTTCAACACGTTTTAATGGACAGAGTGAATAGAGTCAAGAAGAGTTTTCAGGGCCTTGTGAATAATGAATCATATTGAATCTCACAAACGAAACATGGCAACGTTATCGATAATCTGTCGCTATTTTCATGGTTAATGTTTTGACGCGCGCCATTTCTTTTTTCCAATCTTTTTACTCTTTTTTTTTCAATTAGAGCAGATAGACTAAACTATCGCCCGGTTCACACTCCACCCACGTCTATTGAACAGGTGAAGAGGCTCATCCCTTGTTCCTTGTTTAGGATGTGGTTTCCGGCTTTCTCTTTTTCAATCCTTTCTCTCCTTTTTCTTTTTTTCAATTGGAGTAGATAGACTAAACTATCACCCGGTTCACACTCTACCCACGTCTATTGAACAGGTGAAGAGGCTCATCCCTTGTTCCCTGTTTAGGATGTGGTTTCCGGCTTTCTCTTTTCAAATCTTTTTCACTCTTACGTAGCCCCCTGCGCATCAGCGGCGTTACTGCCGTGCTCGGGGTGATATGAATAAAAAAAAAAAAAATTCCACCAGTACTGAAATTCACAGCTAAAAGACAGGCACACTGAGAAGAATCATTGATATTTCCTTTGTATTTTTTTTTCTAAGAAGAACCTTTCATTCGGTTAGCTTCCTGCCAAGACTCAGTATTTTATAAAAAACTCCGTATATCCTGTTCTTTTCTTTTCTTTTCTTTCTGATTTCGCAACTGTCCTCACATCTACGATTCCATCCTTCTCTTGCCCCATTCTCTGACACCCTTTGTAACTGGTTCGTCTTTCTCTTCACTCTACTGCTAACTAAACCTTTATGTAGCCCTCTGCGCATCAGTTGCAGTATCGCCTTACTTGCTGTGAAACGAGTAAAAAAAAAGTGAGTGATAATCCTTGCTTTCAGTTCATATTTAGTAATGTGGTGTTACAATAAGCTTTCCCGGTTTTTCGCTCATCTGCACCCCGCATATAATTATCAAAAAGGTTGCAGTCTGGCCAGACATAAGGTGGGATGTGGACGCAGAAATTGTCTGACAACTATGACTGTGGTCTCCTGCTTGTGTTGCATTATGTTTTTTTTAAAAAATAATTTTCTATTGCCCCAAGCAAGGCAGTTTACTATCAGTGCAGAGGGCGTTACATACGAGGAAATTGATGAGAAAACGTGACAAGTTACAAGGGTCGTCAAGAAGTGGGTAAGAGAGGGATAAGAATACTGACTATCTATCTATCTATCTATCTATCTATCTATCTATCTATCTATCTATCTATCTATCTATCTTAGTCTGTTCATATCTATCTATCTCAGTTTGTTCAAATCTATCTATCTATCTATCTATCTATCTATCTCAGTTTTTATACATATCTATCTATCTATCTATCTATCTATCTATCTATCTATTTCTATCTATCTTCTATTTCCTATATCTATCTATCTATCTATCTATCTATCTATCTATCTATCTATCTATCTCGGTATTTCCATATCTATCTATCTATCTATCTATCTATCTATCTATCTATCTATCTATCTATATATCTCGGTATTTCCATATCTATCTATCTATCTATCTATCTATCCATATTGGACTTTTCATATCCATCTTCATTTTTTTTTCTAATCATATCACCTCAAGCATGGCAGCTTACTGCCACTGGTGTGCAGAGTGTTACATAGAAGGAAAGTTATGAGAAAGAGTGACAGGTTATAGAGGGTGTCAGAAAATGGGTAAGAAAAGGATGAGAATACTGATGAGAGTTGACTGGATGGAGAAAGAAGCATGAGAAATAGGATACAAGTCAGTGCTATAGGAGATGACTATTGACTTTACATTTAAATTCCTGCAGATTGTAGCGTCGAGGAAGCAAGCAAACGGAACAGAATTCTACAAGCGGAAAGTGATACCGTAAGTAAATGTCATTGAGCACTCGTGGTGTAAAACATCATCGAGGCCTACTCAGTGGCAGTGGTAGCAGATTTGGAGAAACAAAGCAAAAAATCAGGCATGAAGCTGCCAATTTCAGCCAGTGTTCGAAGCATCAACCAAGAACGCGACTTACAGAATGAAAATAAAGGAAGCATTAGTTCTACTACTGTTTCACATGCGATAGATGGCGGCGGTGGCGGCGGAGAGGAGTCACGTTGAGAGTCATGTTGCCAGACTTCAAGCCACTACCCTCTTGACCTTGGGTATCATTACCTGACCAATTTGCATGATGTAGATCTATCTCATTGGAATAGATAGCACTATCTATCGCCTGGTTCACACTCCACCCACGTCTATTGAACAGGTTAAGAGGCTCATCCCTTGTTCCCTGTTTAGGATGTGGTTTCCGGCTTTTCTCTTTTCCAATCTTCTCACTTTGGTTTATTTTATTTTATTTTTTTCAATTTGAGTAGATAGATCTATCTATCGCCCGTTTACACTCCACCTACGTCTATTGAACAGGTTAAGAGGCTCATCCCTTGTTCCCTGTTTAGGATGTGGTTTCCGGCTTTTCTCTTTTCCAATCTTCTCACTTTGGTTTCTTTTATTTTTTTTTCAATCGGAATAGATAGATCTATCTATCGCCCGGTTCACACTCCACCCACGTCTATTGAACAGGTTAAGAGGCTCATCCCTTGTTCCCTGTTTAGGATGTGGTTTTTTCGGCTTTCTCTTTTCCAATCTTTCCACTATTACGTAGCCCCTGCACATCAGTGGCATTACCGTCTTGCTCGGGGTGATACGATTAAAAAAAAAAGTCTCCCTGTTGATTCCGAGGTCCCCATCGATAAATCTGAGAGTTCTTTAATCATCGGAACGATCGAAGTGAGTTTTCCTCGCTTTCATACCTTAGTCATCTCTATTAGACTCATCCAACTCTTTCCGAATCATCTGCACTCTGCTAAGATTTACACCAAATTATTCTGAAATGTTTGCATTCGAGTTTCCGGTCCGGATACCAAGCAATACAGTATGTCGTTTACAAATTTCTAGCTGAGTAATTTTACAAGTAGAAAAATTCAAATACCTGGGAAATTATTTGACGGAGGAAGGAAAATGCAACACGGAAATCCAAGGAAGCATTGGCATTGCTAAAAACGCATTTCAGAAACTAACCAGAGACAGAAAAATCTTATTAGAAACAAAGAAATGAAGGCTTGATTGCTATTTTATATCTGTTTTTATGTATGGAAATGAATGCTGGACGTTCTCATTAAAAATGAAGGAGAGGCTTGAGGCAGCAGAAATGTGGTTATACAGAAGGATACTGAGGATACCATGAACAGAGCACGTGTGCAACGGTGAGGTTTTGGATAGGATGCAAACGACAAAAAACTGATACTAAATATCAGGAAGAGACAAATGAGGTTCCTCTGACACGAAATGAGGAATGAAAGCCTGGAGAACTTGGTACTCACAGGTCGGATAAATGGAAAGAGAGACAGGTGAAAGCAGCGCGAGACGTACTTGTTAGATCTGAGCAAATGGTTGACGGAGCGAGGCTTAGAAATGATACCAAGAGAAAAATTACTCAGAGCGATACCAGACAGACCCAAGTAGAAGTCCATGGTCGCCTACCTCCTAAGGGAACTTTCCTCTGATTCTCACAGATGCTTTTTCTCCCAAATGGTGACAAATTTCCCATATTATTCGGTGCAATCGATAAAATAAAAAACATTAAAACATAATATTGCGGCAATATACTCATCGTATCATCTATATGTAACAAAATTATATAGAAATTGTTAATATACCTAAACAGTCTTAGAAAAAAACAATTGTAATATAACAATCTGGCCCCACCCGAGGAAGGCTGATGCAAGCGGGGGTGTTTCCGGTCGTTGAAAGGAACGGATGTTTGTTTGACCTTATTTCCGGCAGTAGCGGAAATGGCTACAGAGGCAAACAGAACAGGTGTCTCTGAGAATTACGTGGGCGTGCGTGGGCGAGGCAAAACCGGAAGAAAAAGTCCCGGTTTGGAGATTATAAAAAGACCTCGGCGCACGGATTCACCAGACAGACCAGAGTAGCAGGAGAGAGAGAGAGAGAGACACAACAGATACGACGACACTCCCGTCAACCCTTAGAAGCGCGCTCTCTCACTCTCTGTTCCCTAGGCTACACGGTTCATCGTCATTAATAAAAATATAACTTATATTTTTATATATATGCGTGGTTCTCTGTTTGTCGATATACAACACAATGACAAGGTAGAACATGTCATAAAAGATTAAAACGTGTTTTCACAATTGTTGCCCTATGTTCTTTAAGCATCTTTAATTGTGTGAAAGCCATAAGAGTTGTATCCTCGCACATCGTGAAGTAACGTCGTGAAGTAACGTATGAATAACGAGGCGGTAACACATATTATTCAGAACGAAAAAAATCAAGAATTTCTTTACAAATTTTAAGCATTTGAAATAGCCAGCAACTTGTTTCAGGAAAAATAATCAAACATAAAAATATTCGTAGTTTCGATGTTGAACAGAGTTCTTTGAAATTCCTCTGTTGTCACTGGAGCCTGCTAATTTATATGTTTTTATCTTGATATTAGAAATAGTCAAACGCATGAGACACAGATTCGACGAATATTCATTAAAAGAGAAAATATGCAAATTAAAATGTTGGGGACGAAGTAGTATTCCAAAAAGTTTTTTTAAAAAATTACAGAGTTGGTTTCACATAAATGTAATGCGGTTGCATTCAATATTACTAAAAATATATTTCGAGGTACATAGATTTACAGTTGAATGGAGTTCGTTGAAATTTTCTAGTTGTCATTATTGGTGGATCATATATCAGCGTGTAATTTGATACGAGCTTAATTCAGATCGGTGTTCTCTGCTTTTCTCTCTCTCACGTTATTCTCTGAATCCAACTGTTACTTAGTGACCGGGAACGTTACTAAATAGGCCAACACAGATCACGTATTCCCCTCAAGTGTGGAAGAAACATGACCCGTGTCGATGAAAGTTCAATTTGTTGTTTTCTGCAAATCGCTCTTTTAAAACTAAATTAAATTTTTTTAAAAAAAATAATTCACACTCGCTTGTGAAATATTCTTTCATACTTTCTACGCACGGAGGTAATTATTTTTGTTTTTTATTTGTCAAAAATAGGTTTTCACACTTTGTAAATTTGCAAACAGTAAAGAAGTTAATGTTATTTTTGTTTTGTACTCATCACGAAAATACTTCTAATATTCATTGCTTAAAAAGCAGTTTTATTTGTCATAAACTTTATCCCAATTATTTCATTCACTGATAATATCAATGAAAAAAATGTAAACTAAACGATATAAATGACATTGTAGCATACATGATTGAAAATAAATAAGACAGAAGAGCGCCATTTTAGAACACCGTGTGGACACTAAACTCAATGCAGTAGTAAAGGCCTATGAGACATTTTTAATAGCCGCTAATCCACAACTGTCGTTCCCCTAATACTGCCGATGATGAAATGTTCACGATCTTAAAATTCTTCATCATGGCGTTGTCAGTTTAAATGAGAGCATCAATCATTGTTATTTTAGATAATGAACCAATCAATCAAGAATGTAACACCTTCCATTTTGCATACGTACACACACATTACCTTTCTCTCTCTCTCTCTCTCTCTCTCTCTCTATATATATATATATATATATATATATATATATATATTACAAGGTTATATATATGTATTTTATAAAAAGCGAGGAGTTGGAAAATATCAAACAATAATGATTATATACAAATCTAATATACTTTAAAGTATTTTCTAAATAGAAAAATAATTTGGTACACACCGTCATTAAACATAAGTAAAAATTTAAGCAATACATCCCTAAATCTAGTCCAGAAACACGTCCCAAATAATAATAACCCCCTTAGCAAAATATTTAATAAAGATACACTGATAATCTTGATATGATAATAAAGAACAAGAAAATCAGTAAAAAATAATGATATTTATTTTAACAAACTTATATATAAATAACGATAATAATACTCATTCTAGCAACTGTTATAACCTTAACCTTTGCAATATAAATGCCTTACAAAACCATAGTATGCCAAACTAAGAACTTTATTACAAAAGATCCTAATTTTAACAAAAATATATTGGGTTATTTAAGAATATTTTTAAGACACGTTTTTATCAGCATAACTTAACTTACATTAGTAAAATATATATTAATTCTACCTCTCTCTGTAAATACTACTATCAGTTGAAAGATGCAAAAAACACTCTTTTAGTTAAATGAAAAATATTAACAAAAGTTTGACCATGCAAATTGTTACATAATATATATTTCTTTTGCTTCCATATAATTACTTTCTCATAAGCTAACTTGTTGAAACAACGTAACAAAATCATTAATTTTTGCCACTATGGAAATTTTAATGCTTTTAAATATACCTAAATTTATCGCAATATCTAAACTTATTTATCAATGGAACTTTGTCTGTGTGTGTGTGTGTCCGTTACCGAAAGATTCCGAAACGGCTGAACCGATTTTCTTGAAAATTTAAACAGTTGTACAATAATCGTTTGCGATTGTTCTTAGCTAGATTTTGTGTCAATGTCCACCCCATTAATTATCGATAATCGATAATTGAGAAAATCGGGTTATAGAAGGAGTGGTTCAATTTTAATCAAATTTGATACACTCATAAACAAAGACATAAGAAACGATATTAAGAAGTTTCAATGTTGCAGTTCTTACAATAGTGCAGAAAATCGATAATATATATATATATATATATATATATATATATATATATATATATATATATATATATATAAGGCAAGATGTTTGTGCGTGTGTCTGTTTATCTGCCTGCATGTCTGTATTTTTTCAGCCCTTTTATTTTAGTTTTTGCTTCGGATTTGTCTCTAAGTAGGTATAATTGTAGTTCTTAGTCTCATCCATGATATCATTTGCTCATAGGACTTATTTAGCCTTCAAAATTCAGTTTACGACGAAGAAAACTTTTTTGATATCGATACCAGGAAATCAATATTTGACTAAGCCATTCATTTTTCTTTCAATCTACGGTTTCGCTTTAACTGGAAACAACTATTCCTTTTAAGTCTTTCGTGCCAACGTCCAAAGAGTCTGAGCTCCAGGACCATGGATTAGTTTTAAAGTTTTCATTACACCCGAGCAACGCCGGGCTATACTGCTAGTATTTAATATTCATCTTTTTAAAATTATATACCTTAAAAGTTAACTTATTTATATGTCATCTTTTATCTAGTATTTGTTTTAAAAATCACTTACGTTTTTTCACATCTATTTGTGTGTTTTTATATTAACAAAGACCTTTCAGAATTTTTTTCAATTTTTTTATATTATTATTATCATTATTATTTAAGTTCTAATATTTTTTTAAACTCTTCGCTTTTATATTTTTCGCTCTTGTCTTATAGTATTTTCGGATTCGGTAAACATTAGACGTGTGTCTTCTTCTTTGGCAAGAAATACAACTTTATTATCAGTCCGCACACACATTTAAAATGTAATAACCTCCCAACCCACTTTATTCATTTCATTTGATCAACTTCTTTATTTTTAGTTTAATTTACTTTGTGTTTAAACCTTCTTCCCTATATATATATATATATATATATATATATATATATATATATATATATATATATATATATATATTGTTTAATTACTTAGTTTTGAGTGTTGTCTATTTGTAAACGAGTTATTACGCGACCTAGGTTTCTACCATGAGTGGTGTTTTCAGGCAATTTGCAATAACAGCTTTTACCATTTACCTTTTTTTTAAGAATGCTCACGTAACGGTGAAATTATTTGAACACTCTACGTGGCTGGGAATTTTTGAATGCGCAATTTTTAAAATTACAAGAAATTATAACGCTTTTGTCCATGGTTGTATGAACGTAATAGGTATTTTTTTATTTTGGTTACACTTACTCATAATTCCTGTTCTTCCATTCAATAGCTTATTTTTGTTTAGGAATAGCATAATCTCTAACACAGTCAACATATCTTGTCACCGTTGTAAGGCTTGGCTGTTTTTACTTTTCTGTACGTTGTGTCTGTTTTTTTCCCATATTTTTATTTCAATTTCTACACATAGCTAGCCAATTTTGTTCATTTTTTAAGTTTTTTATTTTGAATGTAGATTGTGATTGAACCACCTTGTCTTAAAAGTGTCTTTGATTGATCGCAAATATATTTTATTTTGGCCATTTAAATCATGTAAATGATTGTGTTTCTATTGAAAATTTTGTTTCGTTCTGAGCTTTCATAGTAGAAACCTAGTTCCACATTGACTACTTACCTAATAGATCTTTCTGTTTTCCTATGAACATAGAATTAACTTTTCTTTTGTGTAACTACTTTACAATAAGGTGTAAGGTAACAAAACCACTCCGCTGCAAGGGATTAGTGAGAGTGAAAAAAAAGAGAAAATCTTATGTAGGAGAAAATACAATGCAATTATAGATTTCAAAAAGACAGAAGATGGCCACCGAAAAGTTTTTGGAAAGCAAGAAATCGGAACGCTTATGGCCATATCACGTTTGTATGATCACCGAAGTTGGGCAACGTTGAGCCGGGCCGAGCCGGGCCAGTAGATGGGTGGCCGCTTAGGAATAGCTGCTGCTGTAAGATTGGGTGTGTAATTAATAATATCTCATAATTGTTAATTAGAGAGCCGAGTGCCAATTACAGCTGGATACGTTATATTCATGCAAATGCCATTAGTAATAGTTATCCAACAACCTCTTCTTCCCCTAATTATGGGTTAATTAGTAATAATTTTTCACTAAAACATTGTTTTCAATAAATTATTTTACAATTTAAAACAATTTTATGTCTTTAAATAACCTTCAAATGTGTCACAAGGCGTGGAAAGTGATTCCTTCCATCAATTCGAAAATCAATCAATCGTGAAATCGAAAATGACATTTAGATCGGGAAGTTTAAAACAGTCAGGCAGTTAAGTTTCATACGAGATACAGGCTTGGGGGATCATGTCTGCGAAAGAGACAGAAGATTATACCGTAATAGGTTGCCATTGCATTCTGAGGTAGACTGGTTGCCGACCAAGGTAATAGAACCCAATCTGCCCTATTATTTAACACATAACTGGAGAGAAGTGACGGATCAATACCTTTTCCAAGGGTTTTTGCGCGTAAGTGAATGCGAGGAATTCAACTGGAATTCGAACTCGGCTCCCCTGTTTGTCGTTCCGAGTCGATATCTACTACACCACAACGCACATCCATAACGCAATGAAAATTTAACCTGTTAACTTGATACACTAAGATGCTAATTATTGTTCTAAGGTAGGTAGGCATAGGCACACTCCATATATTTGTGACATATTTGATTTTATCTAGGCTGTCTTTCTTAATTTCTTGGGCTGGGTTTAATTGAACGCCCACATAAGCAGGGATTTTAGGGTATAAGCCTTCTGCAAAGACATTAATAGTGATGAATTATAATTAATGTAGTTTGGGTAAACCTGCTCGCCAAAGCGATTAGCCGTACTTCAGTTCTCACCGTGAACTAACAAGCGGATGACAGATCAATTTCATGGTCCCAACTTTCCCAATCACTTCTTCCAAGTTATGGCCGACTTGGCCCCACTTCATCGCCTGTCAAAAGTAAGAAAGACTCGTGTTTATAACAGTTAGTTCCGGTCAAGAAATTTAATTGCGAACAGAGCGTGGACAACGGACGTCTAGATTGTCGCACAGGCACCACTCATGAAACATTTATAAGGATTCACGAACTTTTGACCTTTCCACAGAGGAATGTTTTCGAGGCTTGGTGGGATCAAATGACCGAGGGGAAATTCGCCTGAACTTAGTGTTTCAGCCGGAGCTTAAATGTAAATGCAATTAGGTTGATACTCTTCATGTTTCTTCCTTGTTGCAAGAGGTTAAACCTCTGTGCAGGCGGTCGCAGAGAGCACTCTGGAATTAAATGGATCTCAATATGTTATGACGGCTCCATGAATTATTCATACCTGAAATTTATCAAATAATCTAGGAAGGATCAGGAAGAAATTAGTAGAAACTGTCTTTCTAGTGCTTCATATACTGATACACCGATTCAGTTGAAATATGTTAACTCGCTAAAAAAGTCATTCATCTTACAATCTATCTATCTATCTATCTATCTATCTATCTATCTATCTATCTATCTATGTATCTATCTATCTATCTATCTATCTATCTATCTATCTATCTATCTATCTATCTATGTCTGTTCCTTCCTTCCTTAACCTAACTATCTATCTATCTATCTATCTATCTATCTATGTCTGTTCCTATCTATCTATCTATCTATCTATCTATCTATCTATCTATCTATCTATCTATCTATCTATGTCTGTTCCTATCTATCTATCTATCTATCTATCTATCTATCTATGTCTATCTATCTATCTATATATGTCTGTTCTATCTATCTATGTCTGTCTATCTATCTATCTATCTATCTATCTATCTATCTATCTATCTATGTCTGTTCCTATCTATCTATCTATGTCTGTTCCTATCTATCTATCTATCTATCTATCTATCTATCTATCTATCTATCTGTCTATGTCTGTTCCTATCTATCTATCTATCTATCTATCTATCTATCTATCTATCTATCTATGTTAGAAATTTGTGGGAAAATATGATGTGATATCTTCACTAGTTTGCCTGAGCATTTTGGAATTATATTTTCATCAATACATTTTCTGAGAAAGTTTTTCCTGTTTCTGTGTGAATGGGCGCCTATTAATAATCTTTTATATTCTCTAATTTGATGTATATATGTGCTTTTTTAATTCACAAAGAAACAGGAAAAACTTTCTCAAAAAATGTATTGAACAAAATATAATTCCAAAATGCTCAGGCCAACTAGTGAAGATATCACATCATATTTTCCCCCTTGTGCCCACAAATTTCTAAAATCATCAGTCCATGAATTAGAGGAGAAAGGATATATATATATATATATATATATATATATATATATATAGTGTATCAAAGCAGCAAATAATTTTCTAGACATATACTGTTAAATATAAAGAGACAATGAATGTCTATTATGTTTCATCATGGGCCGTTCTAAACATCATATTTTGATTTTAATTTCAGTTGAAAATAAAGACAATATAATGCCTCCGGGCCGCCTTGTGTTCGCCGAACGTAAGGGGCCTTTAGACATTTAGCATTTAACTCCTGCCGAGAGTCAAGACTCTGAGTCAAAGTACATTTCAAAACAGGTTTATTGAAACTCGGACAAGGTAAAAAAACTGAAAGAAAGAGAAAGACATTGTTTAGGAAAACAATATAACAACAAATGAATGGAAGGGTCGTAAAAGTTCAAGGAAGGAGAAAACATTCAAGTGGAGCTGAGTAACGGCGGGTTCAGAGAAGAAAAATGGAAAGTCTGCACGTGGGGGAAGATGAACACGGTTCGTTTAAACAAGGGGGAAATATTGCGAGATAGATTCAGTCTGTATTTGGGAAAGGAAAAAAGATAAAGCTTACCGGAGATGTCGAAGGGATTTAGGATAACAGAAAGAAAGAAAGAAGGCGCATGCCGTCCGCACGCCGTCAGCGAAGCTGTCGAAAAGGCCAGGGCACCGGCGGAAGTAACCGGAGTAAGGTGAGAGAGACCCTTTGGATAGGAGGGCTGGAAGGGAGGTAAGCCGTAGCAGACTGGTAACATGATACTCCCCGCCTGACGTATGACACGTCATAAATAGTTATTCTTTGGCGCTGAGAAGGACAATTTCAGTGATGGGTCTAAGGAGGAGTCTAGCGCAATTCCCAGTGTAGATCTTGACCTCAACTTTACGTACTAGATTGTCCTCACTAGGGAAGACACGGGTTATAAGTCCTAGAGGCCACTTGTTTCTGCTGGTTTGCTCGTCCCTGAGCAGCACCACGTTCCCCGGTTCAAGGTTGGGTACCTCCGACCTCCATTTGGAACGTTTTTGGATCGAGGATAGATATTCTCTTCTCCACCTGCTCCAAAAAATCTCGGCCAGATGCTGAACGAATTTCCACTGGCTTCTTAGGATGTCCTTGGGTCCGTATTCACGCTCGTGCGTGAAGGGAACACCTGTTTTTCGAGTGAGGAGGATAGCAGGGGTAAGTATCAGGGGTTGATCCGGATCTGACGACACAGGAATGAGGGGGCGGGCATTGATTATGTAAGAGACCTCCGCCAAAAATGTGGTGAGCGATTCATGGGTCATCCTATGCTTGTACTGCAAGAACATGGCATCTAATATTCTTTTTGCTATGCCGATCATCCTTTCCCAAGCTCCTCCCATATGTGGAGCATGGGGAGGGTTGAAAGACCAGGTGCACTCCTGCCCTGCCAAGTATCTAGAGACTGAGCTTATATCTATGGGAGACTCGATGCCCAGCTCCCTGCAAGCGCCTACAAAGTTGGTTCCGCAATCGGAGCGTATGTGCTTAGCGGGGCCGCGGATGGCGAAGAAGCGTCTGAGCGCGTTGATGAGGCTGGAGGCGGTCATTGATTCAATGACTTCAATGTGAACACCTCGAGTGCTCATACAAGTAAACATTACCGCCCACCTCTTGCTGTCGGCGAGTCCGCCTCTAGTTCGGCGTGAGGAGACTACCCAAGGACCAAACACATCTAAGCCGATGTTGGTGAAGGGAGGACTAGTGCTGAGACGGTCGGCAGGAAGGTCAGCCATCTTCTGTATCAGGGTGGGGTTCCTGAGTTTTTGGCAGGTGACGCAGCAGTGAATGTGCCGGCTCACGCATCTCTTCCCACCGATTATCCAAAATCCTGCTGCACGGATGGCTCCCTCGGTGAACAGGCGTCCCTGGTGTTTGGATTGCTCGTGGTAGTAGCCCACGATCAAAGATCCGACGTGGTGTCTCCCAGGGATGACAATAGGGTTTTTCTCTCTGGTTTCGATCTCTGCTTTGCCAGTGCGACCCCCAATCCTCAACAAGCCGTGATTGTCGATGAAAGGATTGAGGTCTTTAAGCGGGCTGCCTTTAGGGAGATCCTCCTTGCGTGCTATACTCAAGAGTTCTTCAGGGTAGACTTCTTCCTGCACCGATCGGATGATGGTATTTTTTGACTGTAAGAGTTCCTCGACAGTGCGTGTTTTGGGGCAATAATGCCACCCTCTACATTCACCTCTTGAGGTGGTATGAGCTTGGTGGAAGGTGCCAGCGATATGTATGAGATTGGCTAGGGCTCTAGTCAACGACAGCCAAGTGGAAAACCTCTCAAACCGCAGCGTAGTGAGCTGTAGATTTGCCGAAGACGTAGCTAACGTGGACACTTGAGGACGGACGTCTGCGTCTCTTTCTGGATTTATTAGATCGTAGCCGGGGTCGTCCTTGCCTCCTGGCAGAGGAAAGCTGGGGCCATTGAGCCAGGTGGTGGTTTGCAGGTGAGATGCGGGCACGGAACGAGTGCCGAGGTCAGCGGGGTTCAGGTCTGTGTGTATGTATCTCCATTGATCGGGGTGAGAGGATCTTCGTATCCGCAGTACTCGATTGCTAACATACACATAGAAACGTCTAGTTTCGTTGTGGATGTAGCCTAACACCACTTTGCTGTCAGTGTAGAAGGTGGTGGAATGAGGCTTCAGGTCAATCTCGGAAGAGATCAGCTCACTCAGTTCCGTTGCAAGGAGGGCCGCGCAGAGCTCTAGTCTTGGAATCGAGTGTTCGGGCCGTGGAGCTAGCTTTGCTTTCCCCATGACGAAGCCAACGTGGCTTTTTCCTTTACCGTCGATGACTCTGAGGTAGGCTACTGCAGCGATGGCTTTAGTGGATGCATCGGAAAAGATGTGCAGCTCTCTGCGTGCCGCTTTAGAGGGAGGTAGAGTTGTAAACATCCTAGGGATAAGAATCTCGTTTAGGGCCTTTAAGGAGTCTCTCCACAACGACCAAGGTTCGTACATCTCCTTGGGTAGGGGGGAGTCCCATTCGGCGTTCTTGTCCGTCAACTCCCTCAGGATGAATTTTCCCTCGATAACGACGGGGGCAGCAAATCCCAGAGGGTCGTACAGGCTGTTGAGGGTCGACAGGACACCTCTGCGTGTAAACGGCTTTTCTGATGTTGGCACACTGAACGTGAACATGTCCTTCCCGATGTCCCACTCAAGCCCGAGGCTGCGCTGTCTAGGTAATTCATCTGTGCCCAAATCGAGGTTCTTCATAACGCTCGCATGGTCTGTGGAAGGGAAGGCGCCCATGACTCTTCTACTGTTGGAGGCTATTTTATGAAGCCTTAAATTAGACTGCGCCAAGATGTCCTGTGTGTTCTTGATTAAGGAAATGGCTTCTTCCTCGGTGGTGAAGGATCCCAAACAGTCATCATTATCGGTGGAGTAAAGCCCATTGCCGATGTAGTTCTCCTGAACTTTAAAGTTGTTCGGGCATAATTCGAAAAGGGTAGGGTGGCCTCCCTCGGATACATTTGTATGCATCGTTTTCACCACGGTGGGTGGGTGAAATCTCCCTAGGCAGACGTTGCCTACTATCACCCACCCCAGGTCCAGCCTTTGTGCGTAAGGGGCGTTATGGGGCCCGTTTATGCGTTCACGTACCTTGTGAACTCTCAGGATATCACGTCCTAGAAGGAGCATTATAGGGGTTTTAGGCTCCGGAGTAGGGATGAGGTGAGCTATCTTCTTCAAATGGGGATGGTGGAAGGCTGCCTCAGGTGTGGGAATGCTGGACCTGTCGTCGGGTATTCTGTTACATTCCACCAAGCTGGGAAGAGGAAGGCTGATCTTTCTGTCCAAGGATTCCACCTGGAAGCCTGTCGCTCTTCTTCCCATGGTTTGAGTTACTCCTGCGCAGGTTTTAAGGGAGTATGGGAAACTGGGCTCGTTGCTGTTGAATCTATCGAAGAAGCTTGAGTTTGCCAAAGACCGGTTGCTCTGCTCATCGATAATGGCGTACATCCTCACTGCCTTGTCGGGTTGATCTGCAGGGTAAACGTTGACGAGGCATATCTTGGAACAGGAGTTCTCCGAGAGGTCGCCGCCACAGATTTGAGTGCACTGCGAAACTACTCCGGCAGCTGCAGGGGTTTTATCCTCCCCGCCGTCCTTAGTGGCGGGTTTAGTGCTGATGGTCTCTGGTGGTGGTCCAGGATGGAGAGCAGTGTTGTGATCTTTGCTGTTGCATTCATTGCATGTAACATCTGCTTTACAGAATCTTGCCACGTGCGCGGTGGAAGCACAGCACTTAAAACAGATGCCCCTGTTTCTGACGAAGGTCTTGCGCTCTGTCAATGCCTTTTCTCGGAAGGCCCGGCATTTCAGCAGTGGGTGGTGGGACTTCTCATGTAGCGGGCAGTACTGGGTCAAGTCCCTTGCTTCACTGTGGGGACGTGTGGTGTCGGAGGGCGTAGGAGATACCATGGTTTTGTGTACCGTTACAATTTTTTGTTTGTTTTCTTTACGGGAGAACCCGCTAGCTAGAAGATTGACTTTGAAACTAGGATCATTCCTGATCCTAGCTTGTCGTGATACAAAGCTCACGAATACCTCGAAGGGGGGAAACATGACTCGGTGTCGTTCCTTGTAGTCGGATCCGACTGATAGCCATTCATCTTGAAGCGAGGGTGGTAACTTGGCCACAAAGGGATGAAGGCCTCGAGCAGTGTCCAGGAAGGCAAGGCTGGGGAGATCTCCGTCCTCTTTAGCGGACAGAAGTTCTGTGGCCAAGTCGCTGAGGTCCCTCAGTCTGGGGAATTCACCGCTCGATAGTTTGGGAAAATTGTCGATTCTTCTGAAGAGGGCGTCTTCAATCATTTCAGGGGCGCCGTAACATTCCTCGAGTCGCTCCCATATCCTTTGGAGTCCCCTTTCAGGGTGGTTGAGGTGGGCTGACCTTAGCCTCTCGGCATGTTCCCGTGACTCTTTGCCGAGCCCTCTCACTAAAAGGTCCATCTCTTCATCACGTGTGAGTCTGAGGCGTCTTACGGCGCCTTGGAAGGACCGTTTCCACTTTTTATAATCTTCTGGTCTATCATTAAAAGGTGGCAAACCAGTGGTCATAAGTTCCCGCCGGGTTAGATACCTCATGAATTCCGTGGTTTGTTGAGGCTGGAGGATGTCCCTAGTGTGAGAGGGGTACCAGTTGTCGCGTGGTTCATTGCCCCCGATGTGTGAGTTGGGAGAATGGTAGCTTATGACGGGGGGTGTCGTTTGGACGGGTCTATCCAGATTAGCCAGTCTATGTGAGGCGAGCTGGCTTACCTGAGCGCTCTCTTCATTGGGAAGTGGTAGGGGTCCAGGCATCTCTTGTTTTGGTTGCTTCGCTTGGTCGGCTAAATACTCCCTGACCCGTGCGCTGGGGTCGACCGGAGCGGAGATAAGTTTCATGCGGTGATGGCTGGACCGTTCGCTTTCCTGTTCGGCAGCTTCCCTTAAGACTTCTGCTTCGGCTGCGGCTACAGCCGCTTCCTTTCTAGCTTTTATCCTCTCTAGCTCCATTTTAACCCTCAGTTCCTCATCAATGTAGGCCACGCGTGTTCTAGCAGCTTCCGCCTTCGCTTGGGCGGCAACAGCGGCGGCCGCTGTGGACGACCTTCGGGAAGTCCGAGAGCGGGTTGAGGAGTGGGTCCTCGAGCGACTCGACAAATTTTCTTCCATAGTTGGGGTGAGGGAGCAAAAGGTGGTGACCGTGTAGAGACACTACTCTAGTTGACCGTGACGCTCGAGTTCTGACGGTCCAGGACCGTTAAACAACTTTCCGTAAGGAGGGAAAACGTCTTTCTTTCACTGGAATTTCTACGGGACATCTATCTCCGTTTTTTTACTATAATGCCTCCGGGCCGCCTTGTGTTCGCCGAACGTAAGGGGCCTTTAGACATTTAGCATTTAACTCCTGCCGAGAGTCAAGACTCTGAGTCAAAGTACATTTCAAAACAGGTTTATTGAAACTCGGACAAGGTAAAAAAACTGAAAGAAAGAGAAAGACATTGTTTAGAAAACAATATAACAACAAATGAATGGAAGGGTCGTAAAAGTTCAAGGAAGGAGAAAACATTCAAGTGGAGCTGAGTAACGGCGGGTTCAGAGAAGAAAAATGGAAAGTCTGCACGTGGGGGAAGATGAACACGGTTCGTTTAAACAAGGGGGAAATATTGCGAGATAGATTCAGTCTGTATTTGGGAAAGGAAAAAAGATAAAGCTTACCGGAGATGTCGAAGGGATTTAGGATAACAGAAAGAAAGAAAGAAGGCGCATGCCGTCCGCACGCCGTCAGCGAAGCTGTCGAAAAGGCCAGGGCACCGGCGGAAGTAACCGGAGTAAGGTGAGAGAGACCCTTTGGATAGGAGGGCTGGAAGGGAGGTAAGCCGTAGCAGACTGGTAACATGATAGACAAAAATTATCCAACATTTGGATAATTTTTAATTAAGTTGGTTCTAAGCTGTCAGCTCACATGAGCCATCTTCAGAGAGGTAATAAAGACGATAACACAAAAACATCCAAATGTTGAAGAATTTTTGTCTTTATTTTCAACTGAAATTAAAACCCAAATACGATGATAAGAACGGCTCATGATTAAACATAATATACATTCATTGTCTCTTATATATATATATATATATATATATATATATATATATATATATATATATATATATCAGTTATTTGTATATATATATATGTATGTGTGTATATATATATTTCTCTGTTTTTATATATCTCAGTTTTTTTTATATATATATATATATATGAATATATATATATATATATATATATATATATTCAGATTTTTCTGTTTATAAACTGTTTATAGCTGTTTATCTATCTATCTAACTGTCTATCAATCTACCTATTTATCTATCTGACTCTGCCCCACTTTATAATTTTCCTGTGTTTATATGTGGCCTATAATATATCTGATCTCTCTCTCTCTCTCTCTCTCTCTATATATATATATATATATATATATATATATATATATTTCAATATCAGTTAATTACTTTTAGTAACTCAACTCTCCAAGTTTGCACTCCCTTTGCCGTGTCTAGTTTTTAAAATCAGAATGCTGTGGGTCAACTTACTATATATATATATATATATATATATATATATATATATATGCGTATGTGAATGCTTGCGTCTGTGAATTTTTTTTAAATCATATCAGCCCAAGCAGGGCATTCTACTGCAACTGTTGCGCAGAGGGTTACATAGGGGAAAGGGATGAGAAAGTGGGGTTAGTTATAGGAAATGTCAGAAGAAGGGTAATAGACGGATGAGAATACCGAGAATAGGGGTGGAATAGGCGGGGGGGAAAGAGATTGAGAGAATGGATGCAAGTTAGTGAGATAGATGTCGATTGACCTTACATTTAAATTCCTAGAGATTGTAGCTGTCGGGGAAGCATGTATATGGAAGGGAATTCCACAGGTGGGAAGTGCGATAAAAGAAGCTATTAGAGTAGAAATTACGGTTTTTACCGGTTTCACTGTAAAAGGGTGTTTGTTACCGAGTTGTATATACGTATGTGTGTTTGTGTGTGTGTGCGAGAGAGAGAGAGAGAAAGAGAAACTCTTCAAAGTCGAAAATTTCAATTTTATTACGCTCGATCACCGAAGAAAAGCAACGTTGAGCCTGGTCAGTACTTAGATGAGTGACCGCTTGAGAATACCAGGTGCTGTAAGCGTTTAGTGACGGATGTGCGTTGTGGTTCAGTGGATGTCGGCTCGGAGGGGGAAATCGGTGAGCCAAGTTCCAATTCCAGTCGAACACTGTGCATTCACTTACGCACTGGTACCTTGGGAAAGGTATTAATCCGTCCCTTCCCTCCAGTTATGGGTCAAATAACTGAGGTCTGGTTTTCATGTGATCTGTGGCAGACTTCTGCACAGATTGTTTGTTATCAGCAGTTCCAGAAAGTATGGATGGTGCTACACAAGCCTTCACCACTTTAAACAATTCTTTGTGTGGTAGTCTAACTGAGACGCTCATACGTCGAAATCGACGGGAGAGTCCATAATAACATAATTGAGTTTTTTATAATAACATAATAGTTTTATATAATAATAACATATTAACATTATAGAGTTTTATATAATAATAACGTAATAATAACATAATAGAGTTTTCTGTAATAATAGCTTAATAACATAATAGAGTTTTATATAATAATAGCATAATAACATAATAGTTTTATATAATAATAACATAATATAGTTTTATATAATAATAGCATAATAACATAATAGAGTACAAAAAATTGGTCTAACAAAGATTTATTTTTATGTTCTGTATTGTTACATATATGTTCAAGTCTGAGATATTAATTTATTCTTTTGTATTGTTTCTTTTTTAGGTAAGTTATCTGATGTTCCTTAAGAATTATTTTTCACTATCTTCGAACAGCGGTGAGTAGAAAAATCATTTTGCAAAGAATTATTGTCCTGCTTCGTTAATACGATGAATCGTCAAAATAGACTTGTTTAGTCTATTAAAGACAATTTGTCGATTATTCTATTCATATGTATCAATTGAATTTTCCATCGCATTTATTTCTCTTTGCTCTCTCTTTCTTTCTCTCTCTCTCTCTCTCTCTCTCTCTCTATATATATATATATATATATATATATATATATAGTCATCCGCAGACAGATCTGTTTCGCTGTATTACAGCTCATTGGACTCTGATTGCTTTTAACCCAGGATTAGAAACCCGACCGAATTGGCGTCAGTCGGCGATTCTACCTCTGCGCTATGGGCGCTCGGGAGAAGAATGCAGCCTTTTTAGCGTGCATAATATCATTATACACGCCCAATTGCCAGAGTGCTCTAATTCATTACGGAATGAGCTGTGCGTACAAGCCAGAGTAGCCACTGTTTATCAAAGTCTAAGGGTGTGAGAGCGTAATGATACTCTGGCATTTACGCATCGTTCATTCAGCAATGAATTAGAACACCCTCAGCTATTGGGCGTGTAAAATGATAATTTACACGCTAAAAAATATGCCTTCTTCTACCGAGCGCCCATAGCTCAGAGTTAGTGTCGCCAACTGACGCCAATTCGGTCAGGTTTCAATCCTGGGTTAAAAGCAATCGGAGTCTAACCGTACTGATGAGCTGTGATATATATATATATATATATATATATATATATATATATATATATATATATATATACAGAAAACTTTTGTGTGTATCTATCGATATATTACTTCATGCCTACGATGTATGTTCTCTGTGATCCTATCGCCATATATTCCTTAAGATTCTAGCTATTTAGTCTAATTCTCTTTTCAAATCTAACTCTCAGTTTATATATCTATGAAATGATTTATTTAAACATTATTTTTGATCAATACTCGTATTTAAGTAGTTATTCTGTTTATAATCAAATAGTAATACATATTTATTTATACCGGCCTGATTATTTAAGATAAATTTTTGTTACGAACTTGCGAGCCCTATCCACATAGGGAAAGCCACCATGGGATCTGGCGCATCTTAGACCTCTCGACCACGAATGAGGATCAGTCGAAACGAAGTCAAATTAAGCCTATAACACAATTTTCGAATTCAGCGTAATAACCATCTCTGCTTTGAAAGGTATCGTAATGTCAACAATTGTAAATCGGAAATTAACGAAGATTAACGAAACTGGTTATAAACAACCTACAATTTTAATCGATTTGTTTGAATATTATTTTTGATCGATACTCGTATTTAAGTAGGTATTCTGTTTATAATCAATTTGTCGGTTTTTTATAACCATATTGTAACCCAATGTGCATTTGTCTATGCACACACTTCTTTTAAACTATAATAAACTCACACTACTACAATCATCTAATATAGTGGCATTTTTTATTTTTAAGTTTTTGTTATGTTTAGATTTCCTTATATATATATATATCTAAATATCTGACATCAGAGGACTTTCTTTAAGACAAGCCTGATTACTTAGGCTTCATTAGATCAACTGCAGTATGAATTTTTTTCGTGGTAACGTCTTCTTTTCCAATTTGTATTTTCCGTATTTTTAAAACTTCTTGAAGCGTGAGCGACTGATTTTTCTGTTCCGTCTTCGAATTGATAGTCTTTTACCGCGTCTACTTTTGTCACTGCTGGTCTTAATTTGTCAGCGATATTTCTGAAGTTAGTAGTTTTTTTTTCTAGTTCCTTTAAAAGTTTTTTGACACTCCGTACCCTTCTAAATTAAATTATTCAGAGGTACCCGCAATTTATGCACATTCGGTATATAAATATTATAATATTATATCATATATCATATATATTTTCCAGCATCTGTTGCATTTGTTTTAATGATATCTCCTAGAATTCTTACTGTTGCTGAAGATATATCTTCAGTTCATCCACAATGTAATATGTTCGTCCGTCAGTTAAGTGCAATTCGGGATACACGCTTTGGGCGATCATGTCTCGAAAGAAACATGACTGACTGAGCAGGAGGTTATCCCGCACTAGGTTGTTATTGCTTTCTGTGGTAGACTGGTTGCCAGCCAAGACTATAGAATCCAATCTATCCTATTATTTAACCCATAACTAGAGGGAAGAGACGGATTAATAGACTTAACAAGGGTATTTGTGCGTAAATGAATGCAATGGATTCAACTGGTATTCGAACTCGTCATCCCGATTTGTCGTTCCGAGTCGATATCCACTGCACGACAACGTAATATCATACAGCCTGAAAGTGTATCGACTTCCGAGCTGCGCTAGGAGTATATACAAGCTCTAGAAAATATTTTTCTGTAGATTTTGAAGTTTTCTCTCCAGCAGTTTATCGTAAGTGAGATAGGGAAAAATTAATGTGATTTCGAATAATCATCGCCACCATTACGTCTTCGTTCCACTGAACGCAGATGATACAATAAAAACATTTACAAGGTACATCATGGACATCGATCACCTGCTTAACACGAGAAAATGCTACAATCCATGAGATCTTTTACAAGATTTCAGCAACTTGCCCATAAGAGCTTTCTCACATAGTTGGAATTAGTTACTATTCAAATCAATCAATCAATCAATCAATCAATCAATCAATCTATCTATCTATCTATCTATCTATCTATCTATCTATCTATCTACTTGATTTAATATCCCATTTAATAAAATCATAATTCTTTACGTCGAGTGTTTTTAGAGGATCTTGTAATACCATTATTGCTAATTATAAGCACAGGTCAAAACCGCTTGAAACCGACATAGTCTTGCTGAATTCTCTAGACAGAATATAAAACTCACTTTCGGTTCGGTCTCACTAGCGCTCTCTCTAATTTTCCTTTACTTTCTATTTATATTTCTATACTTTTCTATTTATGCTGCTTGGATGATTCCAAGTCATATTCTGGAGAGGCGTGTTCATCTTCGCAGTAAATTCGTATGTTCTATGATAGCAGTCTTTTTCTCTCGTACCACTTGCTCTTGGAACTCTCTTGCAGTTTCTTGTATTCCGGCCAACTTTAATCTTTAAAAAATTAAATGGTCTGTTAATCGTTAATCTGCTGTTTTCTTGTTTTTTTTTGTTTTTGCTGTCTAATAATGTTTCTTTCATGCTCTTGCTTTTACAAATTCAGTCATGTATTGTGTCTTAGTGACTTTACTGCCTTGCATAGGGGGTTATTAAATGTAAGTTATTATAAATATTATTTTCTCTGTGTTTTTATTTGTCTATTTATTTCAGTCTGTTCATATCTATCTATCTATCTATCTATCTATCTATCTATCTATCTATCTATCTATCTCGGTCTATTTAGATTTATCACTGTCTATTCAGATCTATTCATGTATCTACGGTCATTTATCTCAATTTTTATCTACAACATTCAAAGCTTTGTCCGCCTGAGCGGAGCTAATCGTCTTCAGATCGAACGTACGTTAATCGATCCGGTTATTAAAAATAACGTTTAAATAACATAAAAACAATTTGTCGGATTTAGAAATAATTTACTTCTTTAGAAATTGCCTTGTTTAGGTTTGGATATGAATCTCAGCAAACATGAAATTTGGAGAGTCTATAACGAGAAAGGTTTAGCTCAAAGGAAGTATTAGACCCCGTTTGATTGGCAGTTTTTCTTCGTAGCCTAGTCGGTTAAAGAATGTGGAATCTAACGGTGGTTTCCATCTGCCCGGAGAGACGCAGGTTCGAATTCTACCAAAGATCGAAAATCTCCTCGAGTAAAATTTCTGATTACTGATGTTATGTCAAGCGCAGTGTACGGTGTGAATTATACATTCATATTTCCACCCTGACGGCTGATTAAAGTTATTTCAAAACAATATCTGAAATTATTATTGAATAATAATTAATTAAATATTAATATGGTTTTTAATGGATATTGTAACAAATATCTTTATAGGAAGTAAATACGACGTGATGGGTTCAGTATCTGCTCGATTCCATTCATTGATTTCACGACAATTTACTTAGTGTAAGTGTGATTTCCTTTTCCTCTAGCTATGAATTAGATACCCTTGCTTGGGGGAAAAACAAAACAAAAAACACTGAATTAAAAGACAGGCTGAAGAGGGTCGGATTCCGTCATACTAACTGGACAGAGACACACCTCAGCGGTTATATCTACAGTATATTGGGTGTTCTTGCGACATTAGATTTTCAGGTTTCGTAAAATGTGAGGATGATTTTTAAATTAATTCTGCCCTTGTCGTTGCTTTAATTTAGAGCGAAAAATATTTGTGCATAGCTGTGTGTTAGTGTACGTTTATGGATATCTAATTTGTAATTTAATATGCAGTGTGCCATATTGTACGTCTGTGTCTTCATCTAATCGTGATTGAATTTACCAAAATTTAGTTCCATTAATTTATAGCCGTTCATTATAAGGAATTGCTAAAACCATAAAAAAGAGTACTTTCGAAATATTTTCTTCTACCTCAGAGTTATCTACACAATTCCAAACAGAAAATTACTAAAGGTAATTCCTATGTAATTCTTCCATTCTTGTAAATGCTACAATCTGAGAAAAAATATTGATTATTCTAAGCAGAAAAAGATATAACATTAGCTTGTTGAGCACAACTATAAATTCTATAAATTGATTGCATAAAATATTAATCAATATGTTCTTAAATAAAAAGGCTATATATATATATATATATATTAATGCCTGTTTCATTAGATAATATAAACAATTTTTGTATACTGAATTTATGTAATTTTTTTCATATTCTTTGATAAGTTTAATAGCATTATCATAAAATGAAGAAAGAAAATTACAATATTGATACTTAATTTTAATAATCTACTCTAAGCTTTCGGCTTACATAAGCCATTTTCAAAGATGACAAATTGCATATATTATAAACAACGGACAAACGAGAACGACAAACTTTGTTTGCATGGAAGATTTCCAAGCAACAATAAACTCGTGCATATAAGACGCTGGAAGCGAATGTTTCATTACAACTCGTGACGTCACACATAACCAAGCGAGAGTGAAAACAAGAAATACTAAGTCTGGAAAGCCATTGGAATAAACCAATGGCAAATGTGATTAATTATACGCATTTAAGGATATTTGTGGAAATTTCATAGTTTATCTTGTTCAGGTTAGGTTTCAACTGTTTTATGTATATAGCTTCGAAAATTTTAGTTTTTGTGTATTGTTTTCATGTTTAAGTACAGTTGTGTTTTCAACTAGGATTTTCCGGAATTGTGTATGTAACCAGGCATCTTGTTTTTAATGCCTACAAATGTTAGGATTTTATATATCTTCAAACGGTATTATAGTAGATACTTCGTATTTGATATAGAAGGCTATTTTATGTGTTATTAAACAGCATGTATTACACATATCTATCTACGAAACATAGAAATCTTAAAGAAAATGCACTCCTCGGTAATGATCAAACTTGTATGAGAAGCCACCGTTTTATTCAGTGTGCGTTGCAGGATCGATCATTTCCGGAAAACGCTTTCAACTTTATTAAGGTTCATTGAATACGCAGGCCGATAGACGTAATTTCAAATAAGTTGTATAATAATAATAACGTTTCAAGTAATAAAAATGTTGAATAAAAACGTTCTTCGTATATATATAAGTCATCCACATACTTCTGACCGGGATCGAAACTTGACTGATTTGGAGTCAGTCGGAGTGACTACCCACTAAACCACAGGCGCATATATTTGACTGAAATTTTAACAATGTTTATTTTGTCTATTTTTGTCTATATGCATATTTAAAAAGCTTAGGCAGTCTAAACAATTACAGAAATAAAGAGAAAGCAAAAAGTTGCGATAGATAGATAGATAGATAGATAGATAGATAGATAGATAGATAGATAGATAGGTAAAAAGAAAAAGAACAGGCATAGATAGATAGATAGATAGATAGATAGATAGATAGATAGATAGATAGATAGATAGATAGATAGATAGATAGATAGAAAAAGAAAAGGCATAGATAGATAGATAGATAGATAGATAGATAGATAGATAGAAATGTATTAAATAATGGTCAAATATAGATCAGAATCTGACGGAATGATAAACCAAAGAATAAAGACAAATGTTTATCACAGTTTCACTTTCATGAAGTGATTATCAGTGAATGAGATAAAGGGAAAAAGGAAGAAGACATTCTTTTAATTTTCTTTGGAAAGTGCGACACAGCCATCCGAAGGCGAATTGGCATGGCAAAGAACGCATTTCAGAAGCTGAGTAAAGTACTAAGAGACAGGAAACATTCACAAGAAACAAAGAGTGTACTAGATTGATGTGTGATGTCAGTTCTTCAATATGGCAGGGAATGTTGGACAATATCATCGAAGAAGAAGGAAAAACCTGAAGCAGTAGAAATGTTGTTCTACAGAAGAATGTGGCGGATATTATGGACCGAGCATATGAACAATGATAAGGTTTTGGAAAGAAAGGCAACGAAAAGAAAATAAATTGTGAGCATCAGGAAGAGATAACTGAAATTTTTGGGACATGCATTGAGGAAAGATGGCTTAGAGAACCTGATACTAACAGGCCAGATAGAAGGAAAAAGAGACAGAGTAAAGCAGCGGATAACATATTTGAAGGGCCTGAGCAGGTGGATGACAGAACGGTGGTTTCGTGGTGTAACAAGAGAAAGCGTGCTAAGAGCCTCCAGATAGGGAGACATGAAAATCCATGATCGCCTAAGTTCTGAAAGGTCAGGGCATATAGAAGAAGAAGAAGAAGATGAAGAAGAATTTGTTGATTTTCATTAATTTATCACGTTTCAACTAATGTGATTATAATCTGTTACCATCCGCATCCAAAGAATGACAACGGATCAATAGAAGTTGCGTACAGATCCCAAGTTAACTGAACAATCGTATATATTGCTTTATTTATATAAATTTATAATGAGTTTCGTTTGACTATTCGTTATTCAGATAATAGTGCATATTAATAAGAGGGAATGAGAGACAGAAAGGGAAAGTGCATGTGTCAAGTTGACAGTGTTGATTTTTGCATGTTGATTTGGGGTTGTTTTAACTTTTATGTAGTTAATAAACATATGTTAGATCCTTTAAAAATGGATGGGATAAAGATAGGTGATGTAATATAATGTTTGACCTGTGTTTATAATTAGTAATAATGGTATTACAAGACCCGCTAAAAACACTCGACGTAAAGAATTATAATTTTATTAAATGGGATATTAAATCAAGTAGATAGATAGATAGATAGATAGATAGATAGATAGATAGATAGATAGATAGATAGATAGATAGATAGAATAACATGAATATAGAGAAAATATCAGGTAGATACGTAGAAAGTATATCATGATAGATAGATAGATAGATAGATAGAATAACATGAAAATAGAGAAAATATCAGGTAGATACATAGAAAGAATATCATGATAGATAGATAGATAGATAGATAGATAGATAGATAGATTTGAATAGTAACTAATTCCAGCTATGTGAGAAAGCTCTTATGGACAAGTTGCTGAAATCATGTAAAAGATCTCATGGATTGTATCATTTTCTCGTGTTAAGCAGGTGATCAATGTCCATGATGTACCTTCATAAGCCATCGCTTGATTTGACTTTAAATACTACTAGAATAAACCCTTTGGTTGAAGGAAAATGTGTTCGTCTAAAGTCTGAAACATCAGTCCAAACGTTTCAAGAGATAATTTGTCAAGCTTCATGTAAATTTTAATGCTGACAAATCGCAGGACTCGTAAGAAGGCAGACCCATCCCAACATAGCTTTACCCAATCTAATATATTGGCAAACTGTGAGTGTTAGTTGCGAGCACAATTTCGCTGGAGAAACAATCACAGCGAATGTATTGCATACACTTTCCGATACCATGCTAAATATTTTGCATTCCGTTCTAATATGTAGATATAGGCATTTCAGTGACTTCACACAAAGAGTTTTGAGTTCAATACCTGGATTCAGCAGTGGTGGAACAATTAACTTAGCGTGTTGGGTTAATTAGAGATATATACATAACATCAGCTGTTCTCTCGTACATGGAAAGAATTATATACCCCAGTGATCAAAAAGGAGGAGAAATGTATGGCGGGCGTTGGTAAATAAGAAGCTTTGGAAAATAAACGAAAAAATATTTCGAAAGAATTAAAGAAACATATTTGAGCAATTATTTTTACGATACCAAGAACCTAGAAAATTTGGGGCTACGACAGTCTATTCTTAACACTCTTTAGACAACAATTGAGAACACCAAGTGTGAGCCACATGTTTTGTCTTGAGCTCTCAGCTTAAAAACGTTTTGTTTAAAATTGGTCAAACGGATGACAATTAGAAACATTGAAAACTATTTTTTTACTTTCTTCGCCCTTTCATACTATTTTTAATTTATGACTTATTTTATATTTTCTAGTCTAAACAGAGGTCCAAGGTTTTAATTTTTAGATTTTAAGGATCATATGTCGTGTCTTTATTTATTTCTGCTCAGTTTCGTAGAACAAATTTCAATGGACTATTTCTGAATTCTACTTTAACAGCAAATGAAAATAAATGAAATCGACTCGTAACTGTTCTAACATTACTTACACTCTTCAAACTGTTGTAGTCATATTTAATTAGTATATATGAATAAATATAGTTTTAAGGTGAGTTATATTTATAAGATAAAGTGCTCAATATCAGAGATAGAGCGTATGTAAATATAAAAAACTTAACATTGAAAATCAACACTCAGGGGCGATAGACAATTTCATGCTAAGCGCAATCATGTGGCCTGATGATTGCGCTTAGCATGAAACAATCTGTCGCCCCTCAATGTTGACTTGAATGTTCACTCTTATATATATATATATATATATATATATATATATATATATATAACCTAGAGTCAACGGACCTACCAATGTTTCAAATTGCCCTGACGATCCGGTCGGTGAAACCTAGGTCGGTCCGTTGGCTGTAGGTTAGATTTATACTTAATTGTTTGCTCTGGCATTGTATTGAGAGCTTTACGTGTTAAGGTTCTCGTCTCTGATTTTTTTTCTTTTGACGAGTACTTTGACTTATGTTCAAGTACTTTGATCGTTTCTTTTTTGTTTCCTTTTTTCCCCTCCGCGTTTATACTCGTTGTTTGTTTTTTTTTAAACGGGTTTAAAAACAAATTTATATATATATATATATATATATATATATATATATATCTCAGAGTAAGTATGCACAAAAGAAATTTAATTAATATGAATTCTCGTATTTGTATTTTTATTGTATTAAAAAAGTATTCATCATTTACTGAATATTGCCGAAGGATAACATGAATGCTTTAAATAACAAAACATAGAAATTTCCATGTTGCAATATGGATTAAATTAATTTTAATTAAAAACAACTTTAATTATATTATGATCTACGTTGTATGAATAACTTTTGAAAAAGTAAACGCCGGAGAACTCTTTGGTTACCGTCATATATATATATATATATATATATATATATATATATATATATATATATATATATTGTACTGTGCAAAAGTATTAGGAAAAGAACTATTTTATCTTTTATAAGGCATCAAAGTAAAGTTTAAAATCACCCCTCTCCTAACATTTTTTTAACTCTACCGGTAGTGTTCAAATGTATGAGAACATGGGTGACCTTCCTAAAAACCTCACTGAAAATTAAATACAGGGTGAAAAGCCAAGTAAATTGCAAATAAATATTGATTATTTAAATCTAAGAAATATATTAAAAAGAAGTTATATTTAATTTTTCCTATTTTCTATTAAACAAGTTATTTTGAAACTACTCATTAACCTATTATCCTTGGATATGACAGACTTTTTCTTATTCCCCACTCTCGAATTAATAAATCTAATGTTATTTCGCAAGACACACTTTGGAAACAAATACAAGCTGCTTGGCCGGAGATACCGTTAGATACATTGAAGAAGCTTTTGATGTGAAGGCTGTGATCAAAGTAAAAGGCTATTATATTAAATATTAAATTTATTTTTAACAAGTATTTTTTCTTGTTAAAGCATTTGTTGATTAAATCAATAAAAATAACTTTAATTAAATTGTTTATTTTCTGTTAATATACCTCATAAAAGATAAAATAGTTCTTGTCTTAATACTTTTGCACAGTATACATTTGTGTGTATACATGCAGATATTTATCAGTTGTTAATAAAAGTGCCAAAACAGTATAACAGAGGAAAAAGTATATTTTAATAAATATACATATTATCCTACATTTTAAGAACGATTCGGAATTTCTTGCATTATGTGATCTTCAGGTGCACATTATGAACTGAACGATTTTTGATTTGGCTTATTATTTTAGGAATTAGTTTTTCATAAGTTAAGGTCGTTATAAACTGTAAATCGGGTGTGCAAATATTCTTATTTTTTAACTGTATAATTTGGTTAGGCTTGTAACATCTTTAATACGACGTTTCGGCCTTCTTCAGGTGCTAGATATTTTGAACCAAAGACTTTATTTCGATCACTGGGGTACATAATTCTTTCCATCTACGAGAGAACTCCGGCTGCCATGTATATATCTCCCATTAACCCAACACTCTAAGTCAATTGTTCCACCACTGCTAAAGCCAGGTATTGAACTCACAACTCATTTAATCAAGTCACTGAAATGCCTATATCAACATTTTAGAAAGGAGTGCAAAATATTTAGCATAGTATCGGAAACTGTATGCAATGCATTCGCTGTGATTGTCTCTTCAGCGGAATTGTGCTCCTATCACACACTGGTACCAAACCTACTGAGTCAGTTTGCCAATATATGAGATTGGGTAAAGCCTTGTTGGGATGGTGCTGCCTTGTTACGAGTCCTGCGGTCTGTCACTATCAAAATTTGCATGAAGCTTGAATAAATTTTCTCTCGAAACCTTTCGACTGATATTTCAGGCTTTAGACAAAGACATTTTCCTTCAACCAGAGGGTTTATTCTAGCACTGTTTAAAGTCAAATCAAGCGATGGCTTATGATGGTATATCATGGCCATCGATCACCTGCTTAACACGAGAAATTGCTACAATCTATGAGATCTTATACATGGTTTCAGCGACTTGTCCATAAGAGCTTTCTTACATAATTGATATAAGTTACTTTCCACTTGGCAATGCCTTTATTGACCAAATCTGTTATGACACAGACTGCCCTTGTAATGACCCTCCGACTTATAGCTGATCTAGCGAGACAACATTTCTAATCTTTAAATCGAATCGAAAACCCCTGATTTTCTAATCGTAGCTTGGGTATGGCACAAGGCAAAGAATGAAGAACCTACTGTTCGAACTCACTACTCAGTTCTAATTGGTTTAGTGAGATAAGCTTGGTAATCATTACACTGCATTCATGAAAATATCAAGTGTAGTATTTATTAAAGCGATGCAAGCTAATATTTAAAAGGTTGTCTTATTAGTAATATGATTTTAATTAAAAAATGTGCTAAGTTAGTTTCGCCATAATTCATATTTAGAAAAAATATTTAAAAAATTAAATGTACAAGCTGTATGTATTCACGTTGTCCTCAGAATGAAATCATTTAAAACGTAAATATCTATATTCGCTGCAAACGAAATTAAATAAGTTTTATGTTGAACAATAAAAGATTCAAGATATTCAAAGGTATGTAGATTTTATAGCCGATTGCACAAAAATTCATGAATGTTCAATATGCATACCCATTGTGACACGACACACGTAAATTGTCTGACATGCGCAACAGTTTTCAGCCTTAATTTGTCGTACGAGAAATCTGGGGTTTTATAGATCCTCTTCTTACAAGCTTTCTTTGGATTCGCATAAATATTTTCCGAACCTGATTGTTGATATCTGCGATACTGGTGGTCGTGCAGATCCTTTTGCCCTACACAGACAGCATTTATCTTTGAATTTCTTGTCACATGTCCAAATCATCTTCCCAGCTGGTGTATTTTTCTTGCACTTTTCCAAAAATGCACGTTGCACACTGTGGATTGATTTGGGTTCGAACAGATTCTAACACATAAAATACCTTCCCTTTCTAGTGAATGTCACCCTGAAAAAATATAATAAAATAAACATTCAACGTAGTTTTTACACATTTTGTTACAATTGGAAACCATTTCAACGAGAGTAAA
The DNA here is from genome assembly GCA_037127315.1 of Ascarosepion bandense. Classification (NCBI taxonomy): domain Eukaryota; kingdom Metazoa; phylum Mollusca; class Cephalopoda; order Sepiida; family Sepiidae; genus Ascarosepion; species Ascarosepion bandense. The sequence continues at coordinate 555,448 of JBBBDQ010000674.1, read as the reverse complement.
CTATGCTATTAGGTACCAAAATGATTTCAATCTTTTTAAGACACCTTGTGTATTAGCAAAACAGTACTAAAGTGCAGATCTTCAGATCTTTCATTACTGAATCGAAAGAAATGCAATATAAATAGCAAAATTATGTCAAATAACTAAAAACATAATGGTGTCCTTGTAATATTTATAAAAATAATAAGAAACGCGGAAAACCCAAAGAAAACTTGAAACTACTTAGAAAAAATTACTGGGGATTTTTTATTTGTCTGTATTTCAGAGATGAGGTAGTATTTACAGTTTTTACAATATTCTGACTATTGTCTTCATCTTTGTTGCCATTTATACGGCGTTTAATAATAGATTAATTTTTTGTCTATATTTCTGTGATGAGGTAGTATTTACAGTATTTACATTATTCGGACTATTGTCCTCATCTTTGTTGCCATTTATACGACGTTTAATAGTAGATCATTCTATTTGTCTATATTTCTGTGATGAGGTAGTATTTACAGTATTTACATTATTCGGACTATTGTCCTCATCTTTGTTGCCATTTATACGACGTTTAATAGTAGATCATTCTATTTGTCTATATTTCTGAGATGAGCTAGTATTTACAGTATTTATTTTATTCGGACTATTGTCTTCATCTTTGTGGCCATTTGTACGACGTTTTTTGGCCGTTTTTTGCCTTTAACCCTGCAAGTTGCTTTTTCAACACTGCTGTAGCTGATCCATGTGTTCTTAAGAACACATGGGTCAGTGGATATAGACAAAATTCATAGCACCTGACAAGGGCGTAGCGTACAACGGCCGAAATGTCGTATAAATGGCAACAAAAATGAGAACAGTAGTCTGAATAATGTAACACAGTTTAGAAAGAACTTAAAAACAGAGAAAAGTTTATAATAAATTTAATAAAACACAAAAACGAATGCTAAATTCTGAACAGCAGATTTTCTGTCTCTAAATTAGAAGCGAATGTTACCATTCTTCTTCTTCTTCTTCTTCTTCTTCTTCTATGTACCCTGTCTTTTCAGGACGTAGGCGATCGTGGATTTTTACGTCACCCTATTCCTGCTGGCTCTTAGTACGTTTTCTTCTTTTACACCATGTAACTCCTGTTCCGTCATCCACCCGCTCAGGCCCTGCAAATATGCTATCCGCTTACTTCCTCTGTCTCTTTTTCTTTTTATCTGGCCTGTTAATATCAGGTTCTCAAAGCCCTCCTTTCTCATTGCTAATCCCAGGAACTTCAGTTGCCTCTTCCTGATGCTCACAATTAATTTCCTTTTCGTTTCCATTCTTTCCAACGCATCATCATTGCTCACAAGCTCGGTCTACGATATCCTCAGTTTCCTTCTGTAGAACCACATTTCCACTGCTTCAATTTTTTTCTTCATCTTTGATGATATTGTCAAGCATTCCCTGCCGTGTTGAAGAACTGACATCACATAGCAATCTAGCACTCACTTCTTCGTTTCTAGTAAAATTTTCCTGTGTCTTAGTACTTTACTCAGCTTCTGCAACGCGTCCTTTGCCATGACAATTTGCCTTCGGATTTCTGTGTCACACATTCCATCTCCTGTTAGAACACTTCCTAGGTATTTAAAATTTTCTACTTGCTTGAATCTAGTATCCCCAAACTCTATTTGACATTTTGGGTTGCTTTTCAAGTTTCCTATTAATAATTTTCTCTATAAATATTGAAAACAATTCCATTCAGTTTTTGTTTAGTTTTAACTTGAAAATATGATGTAGACAAGATCAGGTCATGTTATTTATTGCATAGGAATCATTCATAAAATCTTAGTAGGTTTTTAGATCATTTCGATTGATTAAGTCTACAGTTAGATTTTTCTGATTTCAAGGCAAAGAATTGGCATGGCAAATTATTAATAGCGGTGCTGAAGAGACGTAAGAAATCTTGGGCTTTTCTTTTAATTATTGACCAATTTCTGTATGACAGTAAATTTCTAATTCATTATTCAGCGATATTTTTACAATCAAATTCACTGTTTTCTCAAATTTAGGATAAAAATCAGTGCAGCAAATAGGTTAAAAGCGTACTTAACAATTTGGTCTTTCGTTACTTTAAAGAGTGATTAATTTCTTTTTGTTTATCCGATTTGGATTCTAAATTTGCATCAGTTTTTGTCGTATCTTTATTTTATTCATTTCGTTTTTTTTTTCGTTCATTTATTAGTATTTCCCGTCAACTTGTTTTTAAGTTCTGCTTTTATATTATTTATTTATTTATCAAATAAGGTCAGTTGAAAACGTTCATTCCTAGTTTTTTTTTCCTCTTCAATTACTTGCATATTTCTACGTTACTTGTTTTTCGACAGTGTTTCAATGGTATTACAAACGTGACGCCAAAAATAAAACAATATAACTTTAAAAAAACGAAATCGGTAATCGGAAAACGAAATCAGAAGATTGAAAATTTGAAATCAATTCATAAAAGTAAAAAATAGAAAGAAATGTTCTTAATTTCGTCAACAACTTGATTTTTTCTTTTTAAATGCTTTTCCATTATTTCCACCCCTTTCATTCAGCAAATTAATGACGACGAGTTAAAAAGAGATCGGATCAGGACCTTAAGCTTTTAAATTTTCAGGATTGTGTTTATCGATTGATTGATTGATTTCTTTTTCTTCTTTTCTCTTTTGTGTTTGTCTTAATCGCTAAGCGACTGTAAAACGAACAAGTTTTATCCGTCAAATTACAGTTAACTTCGATGATTATTATTGCGAGATTTTCTTTCTTGGATTCATGTGTAGAAATTGTTCATGATTTCCACGTAATTTGTTTATTGGGAAAATTATTGATTATACTTTACGGAATTAAATTCTACAGAATGCAGAACCAAAATGTTTGCATACATTCAAATTTTCTGTAGTTTATGAAGAGAAATCTCAAGGCAGGCATAATAGGTTCGTCACCGGTGCCATAAATTG
>JBBBDQ010000674.1:475000-547500 GCA_037127315.1 Ascarosepion bandense | reverse complement strand
TATATATATATATATATATATATAATAATAATAATAATAATAATAATAATAATTATTAAACCGACTCTGACGAGCCGTTGTGCGAAACCGCGGTAGGTCTTGGCGATCTTGCTATTTTGTTAGTATATATATATATATATATATATATATATATATATATATATGCATTTATATTAATAATTCCTTTTCAATCTTCTTCATCTTTTGTCTAATGTAGTTCTAAATTTCTCACTTTGAATTCTGTTTATAGAAAAGTAATCGTTGTCAAAAGTGTTAAATTATCGTAATTTTTCTGAATCCATGTCATTTTATTTGATTATTTTCATTGCATGTCATTCAATTGTCATCTAGCTTGATAGCAGTTAATTTTTATTATTTCACACCAAGCAAGGCAATAAAGCTACTAAGAAACAAGTTCTTACTGAAAGATTGAGAAAAAGAAAAAATAAATACTTAAGAGAGAAAAATATATAAGAACTGTAATTGATAAGACAGAAAATAACGAAAATTCATTTAAATATTTTGAAATCATCCTTAACTGGAAAGAAAAAGGCCAGTAGAATGTTTTAAAAGCAAAAACTACGACAGAAGAAATGTTACCTACAATATATATATTCAGACTCTTGTCATCATCTTTGTTGTTTTTATTCACAATTTTTTAGTCTTATTTTTCCGAATTTCTTTAAGTTGATATCTACCTTGGTAACTTACTGGAATTTCCGAACTGAACACTTTATGTAAGTTACGTGGGTAGACTGTTCTCTTTCTAATGCCCATGTCTAATCTAAAGTCAATAATTATCTCCTATCTCCCTAACCTGCATCTTCTATCTCATGCTCTTTCCTCCATCCACTCTACTCTCATCAGTATTCTCATCCTTCTCTTACCCACTTCCTGACACCCCCTATAACCTATCACTCTTTCTCATAATTTCTTTCTAAGTAACCACCTGGACAACAGTGGCAGTAAACTGCCTTGCTTGGGGCGATATAATTATAAAAACAACAATAATAACATTCTCTCCGCGTGCAATAAATAAAGTGTTCAATTCAGAATTCCCTTTAATTTACCTAGATCGAAATGAAACTGAGGATGGCTGCCGGATACAACGGTCGAAACTTTGTGATAACAACAGTAAAGATGAGGACAATAGTCTAAAATAAATGTTGTCAATAATAATATCATCTCATCCCTGAAAATCAGACAAAATGTAACGGTTAGCGTATAACTCATGTAGCTATTTCAATTGTAAAATGTTGAGACCTTGCCGCCAATCTAGTACTGCGCTTAAATTCATAAAGTCTAGGTCCCATAGAGAAATGTTTATCAAAATAAGAAAGGGGCGTACGACAAGGATGAGTGTTTTAAATCGGATCTATTCACTTAATACAACGAAACTATTCTGAGAACCCTAGATGTTATGCCAGGATTCGTCATCGGAGGCCACAATTTGACCAATATAAGGTACGCAGATGATACAGTGCTGATAGCAGACACGGAAAGAAAACTACAAGACCTCTTACAGACGGTAGCTTAAAAGAGTGACAAGAAAAGACAACAAACTGCAAGAAAACCGAATGCATGGTCATCAGCAAAAAAAAAAAAAATGCCAAATACAGGTGTGGGATACTAAAATCAAGCAGGTAGAAATATTTAAATATCTGGGAAGTGTTCTGACAGACGATGGAAAGTGCGACACAGAGATACGAAGGCGAATTGGCATGATAAAAGACGTGTTCCAGAAGCTGAGTGGAGTGTTAAGAGACAAAAAGATTTCGCTAGAACAAAGAAAAGATTGCTGGATTGCTATGTGAAGTCAGTTCTTCAATGTGGCAGTGAATGATGAACAATATCATCAAAGATGAAGGAAAAACTTAAAGCAATTGAGATTTGGTTCTACAGAAGGATGCTGCGGATATCATGGATCGAGCATGTGAGTAATGATGAGATTTTTGAAAGGATGAAAATGAAAAGAAAATTAGTACTGAGAATCAGAAGAAAAAATGCTAAAGTTTCTGGGACATGCAATGAGGAAAGAGGGCTTGGAGAACCTGATACTAACAGCCCAGATAGAGGGTAAAAGAGAATAGGGGAAAGCAGCGGATAATATATTTGAAGGGTCTGATCAGGTGGATGACAGTACAGGGGTTGTGTGGTGTAACAGGAGAAAGCGTGCTAAGAGTCACCAGGGATAGGGAGACGTGGAAAGCCAAGATCAACCAAGGTTTGAAAGAACTAGGCAGATCTAATTGGAGTAAATAGATCTTTAATTGGAGTAGATAGATCTATCTATCGCCCGGTTCACACTCCACCCACGTCTATTGAACAGGTTAAGAGGCTCATCCCTTGTTCCCTGTTTAGGATGTGGTTTCCGGCTTTCTCTTTTCCAATCTGCTCACTTTGTTTTGTTTTTTTTTTCAATTAGAGTAGATAGACTAAACTATCGCCCGGTTCACACTCCACCCACGGCTATTGAACAGGTTAAGAGGCTCATCCCCTGTTTCCTGTTTAGGATGTTGTTTCCGGCTTTCCCTTTTCCAATCTTTTCACTATTACGTAGCCGCCTGCACATCAGTGGCGTTACCGCGTTGCTCGGGGTGATACGATTAAAAAAAAAAAAACATAGAAGAAGAAATATAGAGCAAGAAGACGTGCTGATGTGACAGCAATATTTAAGCCCAAAACAAATGGTAAACTTATAAATATTTAAGATAAATTCTGCCGAGAAAATTAATATAGGACAACACAGTTAGCCAACATAATTTGAAGTAGATCTATTAACTGATTCAATATAATATTTCCACATCATGTAGCTGAAAATATAAGCCAGAGAATAGTTACCTCTTCTAGAGGTTGTAGAAGTCAAATAACTTACGTTTCAGCATGGTGGTCTTCTTTTGTCTCCCTGTAGGAAGGTGAACATTCAAGATTGTGAGACTCACCTTCCCGATGTGTCCAACTAGCGTCCAGTTGGCAGACAAAAATATACAGGGTTGTAACTGAATACATGTCCTTATGTGACCCAAAGACAAATAGTGGATATTGTGCTCAATATTTATGGAGCTCAATGTACACTCTTAAATTATCAGCCAATCAATGCTTACGGAATAGACTTGCCTGTAACAGAATGGAATCTCGCAGGTTATTATTTAAACCATCTACCAATTTGCCCTGGTAGTTTTTCTCAGTTGGACTCAACTTCCATTCTTGTTGATTTCTAGCTGGTTGTTCTACAAGATTCTTACAGAGGCTAGCTTCAGCTTAGCTGATGAAAGGCTAAAATGTTCTCTCCGACGATTAAAATATAGCATTTTCCATTTGAAAACGCTACAATTAAAAAAGGATTCGTTGCCTCAGTTAACGATAGATTTTAGATCAGTTTTCAGACCAGCTATCAATTTGACCATATTAACCCTCTAGGGCCATTCGTATCATATTTGATACAGTATTTCCCTATAAGAAAACATTTCGTATTTCCCTATAAGGGAACATTTGGTATTCATTGACTGAGCAGTCAGTACTGCTTTCATTTGAAATTTATAAAATATTTCTCTTAAAAAATCTTTCAGGAAAATATTTCTTTCAAGGTTTGTTTTCATACTGTATCAAATATGATACGAATGGCCCTAGAGGGTTAATAATATAATATGATTAAGGCTTCTACTTGTCGTCATAAAGTGGGGGATCAGTTCTATATTGTTATGAAGTAATAAACAGATCCCCCACTAATTACTACTTAACCCTCTAGGGTCATTCGTATCATATTTGATACAGTATTTCCCTATAAGGAAACATTTCGTATTTCCCTATAAGGAAACATTTGGTATTCATTGACTGAGCAGTCAGTACTGCTTTCATTTGAAATTTATAAAATATTTCTCTTAAAAAATCTTTCAGGAAAATATTTCTTTCAAGGTTTGTTTTCATACTGTATCAAATATGATACGAATGGCCCTAGAGGGTTAAACAAATCAAATTCACTATTATATCAAAAATATGAAAAAACGCCAATTCTTTTTTTACCTTTTTTCAATTTTGTATTTTACACTCGCCATAAATAAATGGAATTCACACTAATATTTTTTACTAAAAATATTTTCAAACTATTTATCAAAAATAATAGTTTATTTTTGTGACTAACAGACTTCCGCGTATCGTTGTAGTTTACATTCAACCTATGTTGGATGTAGTGTATTTTCGAGACTATGTTCTTCCCACAGTGCAATCAAGAAAGTGCGTTATTTTTTTTTCAAAACAGCATACTCCCCGTCAGCCTTACATCTAACATATAATTACTCTGCCAGTAGAATATTCGATTTAACGTACTTTTCCACATGAAACAGCACCAAGACGCGAGTGACCACATCAAGAAATTGGTTATCATGTTTTTTGTTGGTGCAGTGATTAAAACTTTCGTAGAAATTGCAAGAAGAAAAAAGAAAAGTAAAATAAACGTTTGTAAAAAAGGGCAATCCATTTTATGATTTCAGCTTCGGGGTGTAGTAACAAAAGTATTGGTTAATGCATATTGTAGGAGCGGGTAAGGAGAGGTCAAAATCAAGAAAGAACCGTTAATCATGTGCTGTAGCCATACATTTGTTTATTATTCATGCGTAATGCACATTTCTTTATTACGTGGTCGAAAGTTCCGACAGCTAGCGGCTCCGCAGAATATGTCATGTTTTCGTAATTTGGAAACACATATTCTCAGTATAGATAGATAGATAGATAGATAGATAGATAGATAGATAGATAGATAGATGAGAAACAAACTAAGAGTTGGTAGTAATAAACTTGATATATGTGTAAAGAAACGAACAATTCATAGTAATACATGTAATAGATAGATAGATAGATAGATAGATAGATAGATAGATAGATAGATAGATGAGAAACAAACTAAGAGTTGGTAGTAATAAACTTGATATATGTGTAAAGAAACGAACAATTCATAGTAATACATGTAATAGATAGATAGATAGATAGATAGATAGATAGATAGATAGATGAGAAACAAACTAAGAGTTGGTAGTAATAAACTTGATATATGTGTAAAGAAACGAACAGTTCATATTAGTACATGTAATAGATAGATAGATAGATAGATAGATAGATAGATAGAATCAAACTAAAAATTGGTAGTTATAAATTTGATATATGTATATAGAGACGAACAATTAATAGTAATACTTGTGGTGATGGACAGGGACAAACTACCAACTGTTAATGATACACGTGATATATATATATATATATATATATATATATATATATATATATGTATGTATGTATATATATATATATATATCCTAGTGAAAATAAAGAAGAAATAAAAAATTAACAACGTTGAAAACATTAATTTAAAGCAGTGCTCGATATGCAATATAAAGCTGTGAATATTTATTATAAATTATAGTTTAGAACATGCACAAATTATTATCTACTACAAAGTGTACATTTTGTTTCGACATTGAAATGACAATGTCTCATCACACTACCTGATGTGACATTGTCATTTCAATGTCGAAACAAAATATACACTTTGTAGTAGGTAATAATTTGTACATGTTCTAAACTATAAATTATATATATATATATATATATATATATATATATATATATATATCCGAGTGAATAAGGAAAGAAGAAAAAATTGACAAGGTTCAAAACATTTATTTAAAAGAGTGCTCGATATAGAATAGACCTGTGAATATTTATTATAAATTACAGTTTAGAACATGCTCAAATTATTATCTACTACAAAGTGTACATTTTGTTTCGACATTGAAATGACGATGTCTCATCAGGTAGTGTGGAGAGGAATGGAAATTTATTTTCTTATATTTGGCGAATTGTGTGTGAGATGTAGGTGGAGTGGGAGATGGAGAAAAAAGGGTTTTAAGTTTTCAGAATTTTGAATGAAAAGAAGGAAGAGGTAGAGGATAGAGGTGATTAAAAGACGTGTTGAAAATTTTGTAGACAGATTTAACATTTGAAGATAAGGTATGGTCCTTTACAGCTTAATGGTTAGTTCTTTGGGTTTAAGAAAAAGAGTAAATAAAGAAATGTATATGAGGTAGTGAGGAATAGGAGTGGATGTGATAAAGTGGGAATAGAGATTGGTATTTTGTAAACATATCTTTATTCGTGAATTATACGACTACAAATATTTTTGTCTTTAAACTTGGTTTTTATAATTAATCTATTTTTGTATACTTAACCTTAATTTAAAATTTAAGAAACCTTTTTTATTTAAAAATGTAAAATTAGATCACATTTTGTGATATGAAATAAAGTTAAAATCTGAGGTAAGACCGTTGCTAATATTATAAAGTTTATCGTTTCTAGGGATCCTAACTTTGGCTTTGGTAGATTTTTAGCAGAATACACTAATAAATGAGTTTTAATATATAATTTGTAACAATTAATATTAATAGGAACTCTTCTGGAATTTTACCATCAATCATGCATGAAAAACAAACGCGTCACGAAACATTGTACACATTGTGATGTTCTGACGTAGATTTTTTCAAAGTTAAGTGAAAACAAAAAGCAGTCAATAAAAACTAGATTCTTCTGCCTCCCTCCACGTTTGGATATAAATTAATTCTGATGGCCCCCATATAACAACAAAATGTCAGGTACTGTAGCTCATTTTGACCTAAGATTTATCATCATTAAAAATCAGTCACCATATTTTTGGTCAAACATATCCCGTTTCCATGTACTTCAGTTAGACTGTCGCGCTCGTGGCTAGAGGAGACCGCACGGGATTAATTATTCAGCATGTTATCCACCTATTTGCTCCGTGTGTGTGTGGGGGGGGATTTCTCAATTAGAGTGTGTCGGACAACCGTACACTATTTTATATTTTCAATATTTCCTGATGCTACATTGGCATTCGTGCATTGAGTATGTATGGCTCATATCGCAGACCACATTAATTCCCATCAGGTACAAGCTTTGATAGGTGTACACACGCAACGGATCCATGCCGCCTTACATAGCTGCCGTCTTTCAGGCATAAGAGAAGAGCTACACATTATAAGGAAGCTTTTGCTAATTTTTTGACGCTTCAATTTATAGAAGCGACAAGGAAATCTATTGCCGAGGATTTCGAGTAATGCATTCACGCAGATGACCTTCTTTTCAAGCAACCAACGTTTTGTTGCGCTGCAATCCACAGGGTTGGAATTTCTCAGAGAATATGAAAATAAAAGAAGCCTCGTCTTTTGTTCTGTGTTCAGTGTATAAAATAAGGGAATTGTTTCTTTTGGAACGATTTTTTTCCTTGCCTCTTTCCAACTGTACCCCTAACATTACGAATAAAGCATGAATTTTAAGTTGAAGAAAAGCAAAGCCGTGACCTCTTTTTTCTCTAATCCCGACTAAATCGGAAAAAAAAAACAGCAATACACGCGTAAGGCATTTGTCCGGAAAGTATCCAGCGTTTTGTTATTTAATGGTAGGAGTCGAAGGCCTACCTAGGGAAATGTCTCTTGTTGGTAACTCACGCGTTTTAAACACCGTTTTATTCCCTACTCAGAACAACTAGCAAGATTCTTTTTTTTCCGGACCTCAATAAGCTGACCTCTTTTCACTAGCATCGCCATCGCCATCATCATCATCATTGCCTTCATCATCATCATCGTTAAATATTTATCATCGTCATCATCATTATCGTCATCAGTTCGAAGATAGGGATTCTGTAGAGCTAAGCACTTGACTTGTTCCCTCGATTACCTACCAATATCTGGGGTCTGTCCATGATCTTCCCATTTCCACAGTAATTTTGTCAGCCACTTAATCTTTTGCGAATATTGTTTCCTTAAATAACGCCAATGGAAACAAAATCTCTTGATTCTTACGACCACACATACCATTTCGACCATCTATTCTTGACAATTGTTATGTGGTCTTCGAAAAGGCCTTCTTGTCTTATACTGTCTTGTACTTTTTCGTTTCTGATGCTGTCTACACAGGAAGAGTCTGTAGTATGCCATATCTAATACTTGGATTTTTTACAGTAATTCTACAGTTAACATCGAAAGTGTACAGGAAACGTGACACAATTTAATTGTGTGACAACTACTGTTGTTTGTTTTACGTCTGAAATTGTTTCTATTCTGCAACTTTTTTTCTTATGTAATCGTGTCCAGACATTTGAATTGACCGCCTTTGTATATTATCAGTCGATATCCAAGGATGCTTATTCAATGTGATTGTGTCTGCAACTCAATAAAAATCCCTGCATATGGCACGAAAAATTTACCTTTTCTACCCAGTATAAAATCGGCATCTTCATAATACTCGAACCCAACAATTTCATTGCCGATGGATTAAACTCCACAGAAAAGGATCTCTTCAATTCCCTTCCATATACTTGCTTCCCCGACAGCTACAATCTCCAGAAATTTAAATGTAAAGTCAACAGATATCTATCACATTAACACGCATTCATTCCCTCAAACACTCTTCCCATCTACCCAACCCCCATCCTCGGTATCCTCATCCGCTCTACCACCTCCTTCCGACATTTCCTATAACTAACCACTTCTTTCCCTTGTAGGAATCTTATAGAACAACCAGCCAGTAATCAACTAGAATAGAAGTTGAGTCCAACTGACAAAAAACCACCAGGGCAAATTGGTAGGTGGTTTAAATTATAACCTGATAGATAGATAGATAGATAGATAGATAGATAGATAGATAGATAGATAGATAAGACTAGACTGAGAAGATAGCACATAAAAAAGATATTCCATTCTGTTACAGACATGTCTATTCTGTAAGTAGTGATTGGCTGATAACTTCAGTGTGTACATTGAGCTCCATAAATATTGAGCACAATATCCAGCATTTGTCTTTGGACCACATAGGGACATGTATTCATTTACAACCCTGTTTATTTTTGTCTGCCAACTGGACGTTAGTTGGACACATCAGGAAAGTGAGTCTCACAATCTTGATAGATAGATAGATAGATAGATAGATAGATAGATAGATAGATAGATATTAATGGGTTTAGATAGATAGATAGATAGATAGATAGATAGATAGATAGATAAGACTAGACTGAGAAGATAGCACATAAAAAAGATATTCCATTCTGTTACAGGCAAGTCTATTCTGTAAGTAGTGATTGGCTGATAACTTCAGTGTGTACATTGAGCTCCATAAATATTGAGCATAATATACACCATTTGTCTTTGGGCCACATAAGGACATGTATTCAGTTACAACCCTGTTTATTTTTGTCTGCCAACTGGACGCTAGTTGGACACATCAGGAAGGTGAGTCTCACAATCGTGAATGTTCACCTTCCTACAGGAAGACAAAAGAAGACCACCATGTTGAAACGTAAGTTATTTGATTTCTACCGTAGCCCCCTGCTTAATAGTGGCAGTGGAATACCTTGCTTGGATGAAATGATTAAAAAAAAAAACGCAGGTGTGACACGGTTTCCAATTTATATTTATGGTAGGTAATTTATATCGATGACATATAATATATTGTCGGGATATTCATATTAGCTCCATACTTTTCAGACATAATTAATATGTTCATAAATACCTAATTTTAAAATTGAAAATATAAATATTCAAGTGAAAAATGATTACGGATTTAGGTATGAATTACACTTTATTTAGACAAATGTTACAATATTTACGATGGGGAAATAAATCTTGAGCGATAAATTCTTACCGTTACAAATTGTTCTCAGAAACGAAATTATGCCTTAGCTTGAAGTTTTAACGAAAACATATTTACAAGGATTCAAAACGAGAATGTTATTTACTAAGCGTAACCCCATTCAGCGTCGTCTGTCACAAGAATAAAATTCTTGAGTTCCCACTGTGTATGAAATACAGCCCTTGCAAAATTGATTAAGTAAGCCAATCATTCTATGTCAAGCAAACAATGGTTCTTATAAAAGCAAAACTATATTGAAAATATTAAGAAATTTATGCTAAGTATAGATTTAATCTTGTATAGTCTTTCGGTTAAATTAATGGAAAGCAATTGTGCATTACTCTTGAGAAATGAATTGAGTTCTTCCGGTGACTGACGTGTGTGTACACTGCTTATATACAACATGTTACAATTTCCCTTCTCATATTATGGCTTGTGGGTAGCGACTCCGACTGATGCCAAATCGGTTGAGTTTCGATCCCGGCCAGAAGCAAGTGGATATGTCTATCCACACTGATGAGCTGTGACAGAGCGAAACACTCTTGTATGCGGATGATATATATAATTAAGCAATGTCCTTTGTAATTTGTAAGGTAAATTTACGAGAAATCGTCATCTGATGAGAACTCAGTGTTACAAATTAACAGAGTGTTATAATGTAAATAAATTGGAAAAATTATAAACCCATTATTTATTTCATGAATATTTACAAAAATGTTCAACTTATCAGACCAAGTATTTTTATAAAATTGATTTATTCAGACGGAATAAAATACCTATGAAAGAGTAAGAAAAAAGCATTTTGTTGTCAGGAGAGGTAATCCAATATACAATGTTGATTAGAATGTTGCATTTACAAACTAAAACGACCTTGGATTGAACTTTCAGTTAGAGGACAGTAAATTTAGGGGCCGTATTTTAAATAGATAAAAATGAATGAAATTAAAGTTTAAGAATTTTTTTCATATATTTTTATTACACTATTTTTATATTCGGTACATATTTTTATAATTTATTGAAATCAATACTCATCCCTGGAAATAGAAATAAACAATATGACGCACCTTATTTACAAATGTTTTGAGCAAAATCATTCACTTACAGGAGATCGACATTTTACACGAATCTAAAAGGCAGTTGACTGTTACTTCAACCAGTTGATGAAAATCGTTCGAATTGACGAGGAAAATTTTGTAGGAAGTTGGCAAACAGGAACACTTGTTAATAGTGTTTCCAACCGGCTCAAATGGACGGACTTGCATTGTTCATCGAAATTGGCCTTTTTCTTGTGGTCTGGCGTCAAGTAATGGGAGAAGATGCTATGTTTTATGGTGCATTTCGGTAATGTAGTCTGCCAAGGGTGACTTAAAAGATGCAAATTTGACAGGATGCCAATACTGTGAAGGGAAAGATGACAGGATGGCAAAAAGAATTGAAAGAATAGACAAGAAATAAAATATATATATATATATATATATATATATATATATATAGAGAGAGAGAGAGAGAGAGAGAGAGAGAGAGAGAGGTAGACAGACAGACAGACAGACAGAGATGTGAATAAAGTGAGATATATAGTTTCATAGATACATATGGACAAACTGATATAGATAAATAATTAACAGTCTCAGATAGATAGATAGATAGATAGATAGATAGATAGATAGATAGATAGATAGAAAGTATGTACTGACTAATATTGATATATGTGGATAAGCTGAGATATATAGTTTGATTGATACAAAAATAGACTGTTATAGATAAATAAAGAACAGTCTGAGATAGATAGATAGATAGATAGATATTAATTAATGGGTTAAGATAGATAAGAATAGTTTGAGATAGATAGATAGATAGATAGATAGATAGATAGATAGATAGATAGATAGATAGATAGATAAGACTAGACTGAGAAGATAGCACATAAAAAAGATATACTAAATAAATGAAAGAAAGAATTCAAAAAGAAAAAATGAAAGAAAAAGATAACGGATTGAAGAGTGAACTTAAGGGCACGAAGGAGTAAAGTCTTAAAGAAGAATGTGTGCAATGAATAAGAAATAATGAAGGTGTGGGGATAGGAAATTAAGAATTAAAATCAATCTTCTTCATCACGTATACAAAAATTCACAATTGAGTGTGTAATCCTGGTTTTCTCAAATAGAAAAAAGTATTGACCATGTGTTTAAAGAGAAAGTCCAAACCAGATTTTGCAAGTAGGTGTTAAACTGATTTTCTGAGCAATGGAAGCGACTTGCAAGACTAAAAAGACTTAGCGATCAAGTGCGAAAATCTGAATACTTTAACAAGCCCCGGTCAGCGTCAAGACAGTCAGTCAGGGGATGGAAGCAGCAAAGACGACAAGCTTAAATGTAACAGAAGATGCTTCAAGCTGACCCGGACATTCGTCCTCTTTCTCGTTCCTTTTTGTGTGCTGGTTTCTTTTACTTCTTTTTCTCCATCCAAAAACATTTCTACCAAACAAAAACATACCTACCTACGTACATATATACTCTTTCAACAATTACTACCACGAACATTTTCTACAAATCTTGATGCCCGTAACGTTATCATTGGACACGAACTTTACATTTAGCTTCTTAATAATGTTTCTAATTGCCCATTAATTCTATAACTTGTGTTATTCTTTCCTTTTATTAAATCTCTATTTTAAAATGAAAAATATACATTTTATTTTTGCATTATTCCACCCATTCTAGCCTGCCGACAACCAACCAACCAGATGATGAAAACCTTCTGATAATCCTGATTATAACTCTAGATAATCCTGATTATATCTCTGGATAAAACTTGTAAGCTGTAGGGAGTTCGGTTATGTCTGACACAGTGATGACCTCGACGTGATATGAACTATGTCTCCAAACGAAAGAAAGATTGAGTTTAAAACTTTAAAAACAGATAAACAAAAGCAAATAATCACGGAAGAATGATAGCAAGAATGGAATGAGAAAATTGACAGTAGGTATTGAAAACTCTCAACAATGCGCACTTGAAATAGTAAAGTGTAAAAATTAAAATATATTAAAAAAGGTTAAAATTTTAAATGATGAAAATAAAAATAAGGTGTCATTAATATAAATTAATTCGCAGAGATGAGATAAAAGAACGAAAAATAAAACTAATTTTAGAATGATCTGAAAATGTATGAAAACACAGTGAAGTTGAAAAATTAGAACCGATGTCGTAAATAAAAGATGATATCAAGATATAATAAAATGAGTTTAATTTTTAATAATGTTGGAAAAAGAGAAAAAGTCAATTTTAAAAAGTAAAGTTAAAAAAATACGAGGAATAGATGAAACTTAAGTAAGTGACATGGATCTTTTCATATATGAAATATGTCCACGCGATGATCTTTTAAACAAAATTAAAAAAAAAAAGGTCTTATTATTCTTTTACATTGTCCACTGGCGCCTTCTCGAAATAACATTAAATAAGAAACGTCGCGACTATAAAAAAAAAACAAAAAAAAAAAAAAATAATGTTAAATCAGCTGATTTCTTACTATACGTCTAAGATGTGATACTATTTACATTATTTACATTGTTTGGACTCCTTTCTTCGTCTTTATTCCCATATTCATGTTCACAACGCTTCGACCGTTCTACTCTCCGGTCTTCTTCAGGTGACTGGAATTTCGAACTGAACCCTTTATTTCAATCACTGTCGTATATTCTTCTCGATCCAAGAGCCATGCTACTTCAAAGACACATGGCCCAGTGGATAAAAGCGTTGGCTAGACCCAGTGACTTGACCCAAAGAGTTTTGAGTTCAATACTTCGCTACAGCAGTGGTGAACAAATAACTCAGAGAGTTGAGTAGAGGAAGACAACTAAGATATCTGGAAGTGGCATGGCTCATGGATCAAGAACAATATACGCCAATGATCGAAATAAATATCACAAAATGAATATTGCAATAAAGTCCAAACAATGTAAATAATGTAAGCTGATCTGGAAAGCTATTGATAATTTTGCTGTAGGCTGGATCGTCACTGAATGTTTCAAACGCGCGACCATGGAAATCTTAATAAGTTTCTATTTCTTACAACCAATAAAAAATTGAACTTGACACTAACCAGTTCTTTATTTCTTTCGCATTTAATCTATTTATTCATATTTATGGTCTTTAAATATATCTATTAACCATCATAGACAATCGTTCCTACCCCTCATGAGCATGAGAGTAAAACACTACGCCTACTTGGCCTCACACTCTCAGTGGACCTCAAGGGAAATGACTATATCGAATCCATTGCTAAATCCGCTGCTAAGAAGGTCGGTTCACTGTGCAGAGCCATGAAGTTTTTCCCGTCTGAGACCATCCTGCATATATATAAATATATGCAGGATATATTGAATACTGCTGCCACATCTGGTCGTGTGCGCTGCTATTCACCTTGGGGTGCTTGACAAAATCCAGCAGAGAATCTGTAATGTGATCGATACCGAATTGGTAGCTAGGCTGCAGCCGCTATCTCACCGGCGTAACGTGGCTTCCCTGTGCCTCTTCTATAAATAATTTCACGGCTTCTGTTCCAAAAAATTAAGCTCACTGATGCCTCCTAGTTATGAATATACACGAGCTACTAGATTAGCAAATAGGTCCCACCCTTTTACAGTGAACCGATAAAATGTAACCGCAATTTCTACTCTAAAAGCACTTCCGCCTGTGGAATTCCCTTCCATATACTTGCTTCCCCGACAGCTACAATCTCCAGGAATTTATATGTAAGGTCAATAGACATTTCCTATCTCCCTATCTCGCATCCACTTTCTCGAACTCCTTTTTCCATCTACTCCACTCCCATTCTCGGTATTCTCATCCGTTTATTACCCTCCTTCTGAAATTTGCTATAACTAACACTTTTTCTTTTCACTTTCCCCTACGTAACCCTCTGTGCAACAGTGGCAAATGCCTTGCTTGGGGTGAAATGAGAAAAAAAATTCAATATATTGTGAATGCTGTCAAGTTCAAATATTTAACGATACAACAAGAGAATTGCCACGAGTATTTCATAAACTTGCAATGATTTCTTTTATACAGTAAATAATCAGACAATTCAAATTCATGGATAATACTAGCCTTTTTCTAATTTTATGGTATCTAGGGAGGAGCAACACGCGTGTTTTGATGGAAAGAGATCCGAAAAGCAAAATACACCGTTATGTGCATTGATGTTTTGATTCGGATGAACCGTTGACATTTGAATTGCTTTTCATTTGTTACTCTGCTCTTCAATCAGAAATTGGAAATAAAACAGTTTGCTTAAAGAAAGAAATACGTTTTAAATGTCAGTATTATCAATTTAGTTAGTAGTGTTTACAATTGTTTTCCTTCCTCAAGAAAAACAAGGGAACCCATGAGGTGATAAACCGTCAAAATTGAATTCGTTATATAAATAATTTCAGTGCAAAGCCAAACGATTGGATGAGAATTCATCATAATTTTCTGTTTCTCTAAACATTTGGTTTAGGGAATTTGTTTTATTGCAGCGTGTCTAGATGTTTTTCTGGATTCTTATTATTTAAAACTGTTGTGAATATAACCTCGGAGCGACAAATCGGGAAGACGAGTTCGAATTCCAGTTGATTCATTGCTTTCATTTACGCACAAATTCCCTTAAGAAAGGTATCAATCTGTCCTTATCCCTCTAGTTATGGATTAAACAATACGACGGATTGGGTGCCAGAGCATTGGCTGGCAACCAGCCTACCGCAGAAAGCAATGGCAACCTATTGCGGGGTAATCTTCTGCCCAGTCAGTCATGTCTCATTTGAGACATGATCTTCCAAAGCGTGCATCACGTACAGCACTTCACTGACTAACTGAAATAGATTATGTTACGTTCTTAGACTTAAGTATTGATATTATTTGATAAAGTATTCAGTCGAGTATCATAACCTTTCTTATTTTGATTACTCAAAAACTTACTGAAATTCCTAGATTAATTATATTGTTTACTAATAACTTTATCTTTGTTCCTAGTATCAAAAGGTTTATGTTGTTGTGACCTTCAACCGCTTTCGGGTATCTCTCCATTAGTGTAAGTGGAAATAAACACTTTATACAATTTGCAGGCACAGATTATTCTCTGTCCGTTATCTCTGACTATGTATATCGCATCTGTTTTTTTTGTTTTGTTTTTTTGTAATAATGTTCAATTTAAACAGAATCTGAATTTATACAACCCGGTTGATGATTCAACTTACTGTGCAACCGAATTCTTGAACCAAGGCTTTATTAAGTAGACTATCATCTCGAGAGAAGTCATTAAAATAGAAATCGCAAATTCTATTTTTTGCTTACCTGCTGCTGTCACGCTTGACCGCCTATGTCGCTGATTCCGTTTTATTATTTTAGTATTACTGAAGCCTCACTCCATTTCACTTAATTCCGGTACTAATGGCTTACATATGCTATTTACATCTGTGCTATATATATATATATATATATATATATATATATATATATATATATATATGTTCAATATGCAATAAGGGCGAAGAACGAACAAGAATAAGACATAAACAATGGACTGATATCAATCATACCCCTGGGTTAAATAAAATATTCGGAATTTTCAGCAGATTTACTGACACCTGAAGAAGACCGGGGTTACGGGAACCGAAACATTGACATAATAATGTTAAATTGACCTGACATCTACGCTACAAACCCTTTTCGTAAAGTAGCTTCTCTGTACCTTTTCTATTAATATTTTTATTGTAATTGTTCTGATAAAGTTTCGTCTTCGTGTCCTAAAATGATTAATTTAAGCGTAGTACTAGATTGCCAGGATGCGCGTTGTGGTACAGTGGATATCGGCTCGGAACGAGAAACCGGCCAGCCGAGTTCGAATTCCAGTCGAATCCATTGTATTCACATACGCGCAAATACCCTTGGGAAAGGTATTAATCCGTCTCTTCCTTCCAGTTATGGGTTAAATAGCAGGACAGATTGGGTTCTATAGCCTTGTCCGGCAACCAGTCTACCGCAGAAAGCAATGGCAACCTACTGCGGGATAATCTTCTGCCCAGTCAATCATGTCTCTTTCGAGACATGATCGCCCAAGCGTGTTTCACGTATGGTACTTAACTGACTGACTAGATTGCCGAGAATGTTTCATCGGTTTAGAACGGAAATGTCACGATGCAGCCGCAAGTTCTATGGTAAAAATGTCTTCTCTTGTACTTCTCGCTTGTAGAATTATCTTCCGGCTTCTTGTTTTCCAATCAACTTTCATGTTCAGAAATTTAAATGTGATGCCAATTATTATCTTCTTTCCTCTTAGTTTCTGTTCTTTTATTGTTCTCTCGTCTTAAAATTTTTACCTCGATAAATTTTCGATTTAAGACCCGTCGATTTTCCCCTTCAAATTTATCCAAAATAGCATTATCTCTGTGCAAATGTATATGCTCAACTCAAATCAAGTGTTAGTTATTGAAGAAACTTAACTTAATGTACATAAAAAAACGAACTATATCTTGCACTTTTTCTCTCCCGTAACTCTCACGAAGTCATGTAATTAACTGCGGAATGACGGACTGCGCATGTGATCGAATTTTGGCAGATTTGTTTTCATTTACTGATACTTCCGGCGATGTACTTCCGGTAATTAAAGTAATGCGCTATTATATTTTTACGCTTTTTACTCTCAAAACAGGAAGTACATCGCCGGATGTTTCAATAAAGGACGAAATTCGTTCAAAATTGTTGCCTTACTAGAACGTCATTCTGCAGTTAATTACATGACTTCGTGAGAGTTACGGGAGAGAAAAGTGCGAGATATCGTTCGTTTTTTTTTATGGAATTTTAAAGCAAAAAAGTTAAGTTTCTTCAATAACTAATTGTTAATTTGAGTTCAGCATATATAGTTGCACAGAAATAATCCTATTTTGGATAAATTTGAAGGGGGAAAAAGCCGTCGGTACCTACAACGAAAAATTACCTTTTTTCTAGTCTCTCACAGTCAGTAACCTCTTGTGCCTTAGTGATTCCATTACCTTACTTAGGATTAAATGATTAAAATGAATAAATATAACTAGCGGAACCCGGGGAATTTCCACGAAGGATAATTATGATTTCCTGGAAAAAATTTACTTTGTCATACTACAAATGATAGTAACGTCTTCAAGCATAAAGGTATTGGATAATAATATAACGATAACACAGAGTGTAATTTTATTAAAATATCTTTAAAAGTAATGTCCATAGGAGCTACTTTACTGATATGTTATATTAAGCGGCGTATGCACAGATCATAACCAAAATACTGTTCTCTATTTTGTGAGAGATTTTGAAAGAGAAACTCTTTTTTTTTTTATTACTGAAAAATCATGCGTCTATTGTAAACAGAAAAGACCAACTGAGTAATGACCAAGGGTATAAAGACCAGAAATTTCGTTATTAGGTCGCGGGACACGACAACAAACCTACCTATTTTTACTATATTGTACGTTACACACACACATATACGCACACATACAATTACTGCTACAACCACTAGCTTTTGCTGCTACTGCTACGGTAATGCTATAGACTCTCTCCTCTTTCTCTCTCACTCTTTACTACCCTTCCGTTTGGAAAAGGTGGGAGAAAGGCTGAGGAGAGTAGCGATTATAGATTATAAAAAGATAGAGGAGAAGGAAAAGCTCATGTAGAGAGTAAGTGTGTTATCTTTCTTCAGTGGCGTAACGGACGGAGGAACTAAGTAACTAAGTAAGGAACAAGCAGAATTATTATATGATTACATTTAAAATATTTTAAATATTTTAAAATATTTAAAAAAATACTGATATTTTAATTATTATTTTCTCAATTATTCTACTTCGTTTCTTTATTTTTGATGCTACAATTAACAATGTGTGGTTTAGATTATTATTATATAACTCTCGGTATAGAATAATTCGATGAATTTTCTTAATTATTAAATTCTTCCTATCGGGTCGTTTCCTGAAGATATATGTTAACAACCAGTCCACCGAGACAAAAAGGATCAACATATGCGTCCCCAAGGAACACTTCTTGGTACAATCATCATTCTACTTCTCATAAATGATCTGCCTAAGAGTATACTCTGATCACTTGTGAATATATACACTGCGGCTCCGCCTTTTCGCGTTCTAACATTTCCGGCTTCACACATTTGCGGAATTTTTCTAGAAAATATCTAGAGCTGGCGTTTTAAAATTAGTGTAGCAGTTGGGTGCGTGCGTGAGTATGTAATACTGGAACGCTTTTGGGTGGTGATTGGATGGCTGTACAAGACCGACGCTCATTAGGTAATACGTAAAACCCCCGGCCCCTCTCACTAGATTTGTAGACCTGACTAGTTCACTAGGGTTGTGTTCTATGAATCTTTGCGAATTTGTTTTTGTGTTATTACTTTTACATACGCTCTAAGATGCAGACCTAACTCCCAGCTTCTTCTAAGGATTACAGCAAGGGATCTAAGCGGCAGAAGTATTAAGTATTTTTGTTTTTATCTGTTACTAATGTACACATACATATTTTAATATTTTCAGTAGTATGCATCAAAATAAACGGTTTTGTACATATAGAAGAAAATTGATGCTAAATCTGGGGGCACAATCCCAGTTTTACTTTTAGAAAAGGTTTCAGATTTTAAACAGTATTTTACGTCTTATAACATATTTTATGCAGTGTTTTAATGGTGGTATCGATCTGTGCGTAATTAAAAACGGTTATTTTACGTAGGAAAAAAACATTTATGCAGAGTGTATAATCACCAGTACAGTACTATTTTTCAAAAATGTGTTTAAAAGGATATGTAATGGTTTTAAGGTATTTAGGATGAAAGTTTAATGCTTATGGAGGTTTTTATGAAATTTGGTATATATAAGCACATTTAGAGAGGGTTACAAATATTCGTGGATTCTAAAAATTCGCGGGCGGTTCTGGACCCTAACCCGCAAGGATATGGATGGCTCACTGTATACTGCAATACAACGCCATATGGGCGTGGTTGAGACTTAATCTCTCATATTATCTTGTTTTTACAAATAAGTGTTAGAAAACAGGCTGGCCTCACTCAGGTCCTCGAAAACCTAATTAGTGATATTTCACTATCATCGAACAGACACGTAATTTTCATTTGCGAAGGACGGTCGTTCTCTCAGGGAGTTTCCGTGCTTTGAGCACCTCAGTTCAATGCCATACGGGATACACACTTTGGGCGATCATGTCTCGGAAAAAGACATGACTGACTCGATAGAAGATTATCCCGCAGTAGGTTGCCATTATTTTCTGCCGTAGACTGGTTGCAAGCCAAAGCTATAGAACCCAAACGGTCTTATTATTTGTCTCATAACTCGAGGGAGGAGACGGATTGATACCTTTCCCAAGGGTATTTGTGTGTAAGTGAATTCAAGGAATTCAACTGGAACTTGAACTCGTCTTCCCGATTTGTCGTTCCGAGGTTATATCCACAGCAGATTCAAATAACAAGAAACCAGAAAAAATCTTGACACGCTGCAATAAAACTGGAATTCGAACTCGGCACCTCAATGTGTCAGTTCCGAGTCGATATCCACTGCACCACAATGAACATCCATTGAGCACCTATTGGGTCTTAAAATCAACTTAGACTCCATAGTCAACTTGTACACACGATCTATCTCTAAAGATGATGGGGAAACAGTCGTTCGAATATACCGCTCTAGTAAATAAGTGGCATGTCTTGCTATTCTCAACATTTAGAAGAGCCTGATGAGGACAAACATGTTACTGCTTCAGTATATGGGCAAGGAATGCCAATCTTCTCATTGCACTCTCGATAGAACCGAAAATCGTTTCAGGATACTTAAAAATGACGAATTATTTTACACCCTACAGACAATATCTTGTAAGCTTCTCGCTACTCTTCCGATATTTCTATGGAGAGTGTTAAGAGTATCCATCCTGCATATATACAAGTCTACCATTCGACCTTGCATGGAGTACTGCTGCCATTTATGGTCAGGCGCCCCTGCTGCTCACCTCAGTGTTCTCGACAGGCTCCAAAGGAGAGTTAGAAACGTGATAGGTGCTGACTTGACGGCTCGACTACAGCCACTTCCCCACCGACGAAATGTGGCCTCCCTTTGTCTGTTCTATAAGTACTTTCATGGCTTCTGCTCAGACGAACTTAAGTCACTGGTGCCTCCTCAACAGGTGTTTACTCGTGCAACCAGAATGGCAACTGGGTCCCACCCATTTACAGTTAGGTTAGCCAAATGCAGACGACAATTCTACTCCTGCAGCTTCTTCTCTCGCACTTCACGCCTGTGGAACTCGCTCCCAGATTCTTGCTTTCCTGACGGCTACAACCTCCAGAAATTTAAATGCAAAGTCAATACTCATCTACTAACCACTTGACTCTAGCCCTTACCCCACCCCGTATATCCTTCCCTTTCTCTCCCCCCTTGCAACTGTCATTACACCTGCATTTTCATCTCTCTATTGCTTCTTTCTAATTGGTTTGTAATCCTCTTCTCCCTCCTCTAAATAATTTTCTTTCAGTTATGTAGCCCCCCGCACATCAGTGGCCTTGCCCGGGGTGAAATGATTAAAATATATATATATATATAATTTCTATATAGCGGCGATTAAACGATACAATTAATAATTAATTTTTAATTCATAATTTAATCAATGCGAAAAAAATCTATACCTTTGCACCGGTGTGTTCTCCTCTTCAAATAGGCATCTTTTTTTATAACAAACTTGAATATGTTAATTGATTAATGTGAAAAGGTCGAGGCTTGATATCCCTCACGCTATCTGGAAATGAGAATATTAGGAATCAAAATAATAAAGATTAGGATATTTGTCAAACTCATTTGTGGTTTAATAAAAATTCATCACTTCACCACTTCACACTGATGTGAAAATGAAATTAACGAATCAGTTGGAATTTATTCACCAGAGCTAAGAAGAAGGAAATACTAGTCGATAACATAGCTAAAGAAAATGAAATACTAGTCGAAAACATGTTAAATATATCAACTTCAATAATTTTGATATTTTCCTTTAGAAAATTATTAAGGGAACTTGCTTAGCAAAATGTGGTGCTACAAATGACAAATATTGGGATATACGTTTGATTAATTCATGCAACCCTGGCCATAATTAATCTCAGAA
This sequence comes from Ascarosepion bandense, assembly GCA_037127315.1. NCBI lineage: Eukaryota > Metazoa > Mollusca > Cephalopoda > Sepiida > Sepiidae > Ascarosepion > Ascarosepion bandense. The sequence continues at coordinate 525,642 of JBBBDQ010000674.1, read as the reverse complement.
CATTAGGCAAGACATTCTTTTCTAACCTTTGTTAAATATGCTGATTATGGTTACTGAAAGCGAATATTGTAGACTAATTATCATTAGATGGTGTACTCAGTTTGTTTCGTGTAAGCTGCATCTCAAGGAAACAAGTCATTTTTTTCAACACGTAAAAATTAATAAGAAAGACTGTTTTTCAAACTTTTCTTGGCAAAGCGAGCCGGGTTTTTCGCTCATTTTTTCCAGATTACAATCGACGTTCCCTTAAGAATTAGTTAACGGCTTTAGAATGTAATTTCATCAGATTAAAAATACATCGCCACTAGCGAAACAAAGTGAATGTAAAAAGCGAAAGAATAACTACAAAAAAAAAACAAAAAAAAACAGTTTCCTGAATTGATTTATACCATCTGTGCTTTTATGGGTCGCTTTAAGTTAATAAGTTACATAGCTGTGTAAACGACTGGATATATATGGTTTTGAGTTATCAAGGCACACCTTCTTTCTTCTTTATGCTTGCTTTTTAAACTCTTGTTCTGAGACACACAAACGGACCCACACACAGACAAACACACACACACACATATATATATATGTGTGTGTGTGTGTGTGTTTGTCTGTCTGTGTCTGTTTTTGTGTCCCAGAACAATAGTTTAAAAAGCAAGAATCAAGAAGAAAGAAGGTGTGCCTAGATAACTTAAAAACAAAGTACAGAAAATATCCTTCGCTAATATAAGTATTTTGCCTCTATTTCTGAATATAATTATTACACAATGACTCTAATTAAATATCTGTCTACATTTTTGAGAAGTTGTATTTTAACTATTTACGCGTCTTTTTTGTTATCATATTCCCAACATTTCGGTTATTGTTCACGTGACCCAGCAGATAAAAGAGTTGGTTGATGTAATCCAGGGAATTGACTCAATATGTTGTTAGTTTTATACCTTGCCACAGCCGTTAGTTAAGCGGCATACGTGATAAACGCTTTGAAACTGAACAGAAGATTATCCCGCAGTAGGTTGCCATTGCTTTCTGCGGTAGACTGGTTGCCAGCCAAGGTGATAGAACCTAATTTGTCCGATTATTTATCCCATAACTGAAGGGAAGAGACGGATTAATACCTTTCCCAATTGTGCGTCAGTGGGTGCAAGGAATTCAATTGGAATTCGAAATAGGCAGGCCGTTTTGTCGATATCCACTGCTCCACAGCGACACAGAAGATGTAAACAAAAACAGAGAGGGTTGAGTTACAAAAAAAAGTAAATGAAACGGAGATATCCGGAAGGGTTATAGTACGCGGAAGTAGAACTAGTCACTCCATTGAACAAAATAAATGGTTCGGTTCAAAATTCCTATCGTCTGAAGAAAGCTATGATATATAAGAGCCCTAATAATGTCAACAGTGTAAACAAATCGAATTCATTTTCTTTATTCAGTTGTGATATCACTGAATTTAATCCTTAGCTACAATAGTTTCATTGAGCAATCAGTCAGTCATTTAAGTGTCATACGTGATACACACTTTAGGCTCTCATATCTCTAAAGAGACATGACTGACTGGGCAGAAGATAATGCTGCAGTAGATTGCCAGCCGAGGCTATAGAACCCAATCTGACGAATTATTTAACCCATAACTGGAGGGAAGAGACGGATTAATACATTTCCCAAGAGTATTTGTGCGTAAGTGAATGCAAGGAATTCAACTGGAATTCGAACTCGGCTTCCTGATTTGTATTCCGAGTCGATATCCACCGCACAACAACTCCTATCCAATTGAGCAATAACGGTAAAGAATAGTAACAAACTTTCAGGCCAACATATTCCGACATCTTTCACTGTCTGGAATTCGGATAATCTAATTATATTGATGACTCCATATAATAATTTTTCTTCTTTCCTCTTTTCATCAGTCATTCTGGCTTATATATACTTCAGACACTCGCTATATTCAGAAGATGAGGAAATAAATATTCTGATATTTACGTATATTTTCCAGCAATTAGCTTTCGTTTGTTGTTTAAATACAACCTTTTCAATTACACATATACAATGTACACATCGTCTGAGATATATTGCAAAGCTTTCTTCTTCATATTTTTTATCGCGTTTATGACAAGAGTTTCATTTGCTACAGCCAAGGAACTCTCTGTTTTAGCAGAAAAAAAACTATTATCGAATTGTACACAAAGTATTTATTTAAATAATAATTTATTTTCCTATACTCGGATTTCGAACATAAGTTCTGCGTAAAACTACCAAACCGTTTAATTATTAACAAGAGAACGCTAACCATGGATATATACAGAACCCAATGACGTAATTTTAATTTAGAAAAATTTAGAATGTTTTTCCGTCGTCAATCAATCACTTACTTTGGTCACAATATTGGTTGCACATGTGAGATCTAATAACAGATGAAGAAAAATAGATATTTTATGTAAACCAGTAACTTTATGACTGATTAATAACGAACTACTTATTAATTCAGACCGTCTAAAATCAAGCATTCAAATACGTAAGTGGCTTAAAATTGGGTTCACAGAGAACACATTTCATCGATATTCTAGTTTAGTATCAAATTCTGTCTAAACATCAACAAAAATTAAAGTATTTTTTCTAGCATCGATTATTGATTGGCTGCAATAGATAAAGGAACTGACCTGATCTTTCAGTGAATCTGAAAATAGTAATAACTTAAAGTAAAAGCATTGTTTACTTAACCTGAGAACACTAACCATGAGTATATAGTACCCAGCGCAAATGACGCAATTTTAAATACAATTTAATTAAATTTTCAGTACCTGATTATCTTACCTAAATAATGTTTTTCAGTTCCTATTAATGTTAACTCAAAGTACAAATTTTGAAGTAACTGCATGTAAAATATTTCAAATAAATTTAATATTTTTCTTTGATATTTTCAAAATCGGGTATGATATACCAGTGGTTATTAGTGATGTAACTTAAATTGATAGTTAGTGTTCCCGGGTTAAAGAAAGAAAATATTATGCCTAATTCCAAGAGGCTTTATTCCCTTCAGAATGCTCGTCTTTGGTTCCCACACACTTTTCACGGCATGCAATCCACTTCACAATAAAGTTTGCAAAGTTCTCTCTGAAGCCTCATTAAGTACCTCTTCGCTTTCTCCTTAAATTCGCCTCTGGTCACAACATGCTTTGTGCCAAATCCGAACTTGGCAGCGGAGTGTAATAAGAGCGTTCGGAGATGCAATATCATGCAACAAATATTCTGCGTGCAACGTAATGAATCTAGTTGTTCGGTTATTATGTATGTGATGGTCACACGATACTAAACTCGTCAATGGCAGCTCACTTCCAACTGATAAACCACTGGTGTACCTCTGTTCAGGCATAAGCATTATGCTTCCTCGTGGCGAGCTGCCAAATAAAATCACGATGGCGCAACCGATTTTATAAATATTCAAAAGTGCTGGAGAGTTTTAAATCTACAGATCAGCTCAATAATTCAGTTCCACTAGTTCAGGCTCTGGCCGCTAGGATATGTCATACTAAATTCCTAGATTTGAATAATCTACTCTATATTCCGTTTTTAAATAAGTTGTCCCGCTCAACATTTGTCTTCCGGAGATCTACTTTGTTGAACAACCTCAACGTGAGCGCTTCTCTGAACATTGAAATTTTAACCTTTTCAAGCCAAAGATCAGGTGCCATCTATCATTGTTATCCTCATAGCATCTACTTCTTTCTATATCTACTTACGTATATACCACACCTCATTCAATAAACAATCTACTATAATTGGATCTTGAGCGTTTTATTCAGTGAACCAGGCAGAACACATATCATCTATCAAATAATCATTAGTATCATTCTAATAACAATATTTAGCACTTTAACATAAACGGATGTTGACATATAAGAATGTTATAACGTCAAGACTGATCAGACCAGTCACTCTATTAACGATTTTTTTTTGATTTTCTATTAATCTTTTCATTCTAAGCGAGATTAGAATGTCGCAAGAACGCAACGGGATTATATAGAGTGAAAATGAGTAAAATGACTAAGTGTAGGGAGCATTGCTGAAAGGGAAAAAATAGATGAACGGGTTTCAATAAAACAGCAGATAGCGATTGGCGTTGCATTTAAATTTTTGAAGATTACATTCTTCAGAGAAGCAAGAAAACAGAATGTATTTCCAAGATTTGGAAGTGCGACAAAAAACAAAATGTTGGAATAAAACTGGCTGTTGCAGTTGACTATTTCAACTGTAAACAGGTAGGACCTACTTGTCGATGTAGTATCACGATTAAATTCATGTAGTCGAGACATCGGAGAAAAAAGTTTCGTCAGAGCAGTTGCAATGAAAATATTTGTAGAAAAGAGAGAAAGAAAGAAAGAGACAGAGAGAGAGAGAGAGAGAGAGAGAAGCCACGCCACGTCGTTAAGAGAGTGATTGAGGTCGAAATACCCAATCATGACCGATTATATTTCCGATGCTTCTACGGATTTTATCAAGAACCTCGAGATGAATAGAAGGATTCAGTGCAGGAAAGCATGGTAAATTTGTAAATTTGCAAGATGGACTCTGAGGAAAATATTTTCTGGCACGACGCAGTGACCTTATGTCACTTGCAGTTGATGCAGCTACTGATTCGATGTGGTCACTCTACTTAAAGCTCTGTGGTCACTCTACTTAAAGCTCTGTGGTCACTCTACTTAAAGCTCTGTGGTCACTCTACTTAAAGCTCTGTGGTCACTCCACTTCAAGCTAAGATACGTAAGTTTCTCTGTATTTGATAATTTAAGATTATGTTGATGATGGACCCAATAAGTAAACTGGAGGAACATTTACCGAAGATATCAAAAAAGCTCATGAAGAAAAGACTCACTCTTTACTTTAAGAAACCGGATTGTGCAGCCGCCTGCAAAACAGACTGTCAAATTGGTGACACACGTATTGGGGACACTAAAATATAAACTGAGGACACATAAAAAAAAACATAATTAAATATCAACACAAATTTAATTATCTTGTTAATGTAATAAAAGATGACTGCTTAATATAACGAAGATGCTCAAAGGGACATTGGAATATCAAAATGCGCTTTCCAGAAAATTAGTTAATACATAAGATTTTTTTGTGAAAAACATAGAAAAATGTGCGTTGTGGTGCATTGGATATCGGCTCGGAACGAGAAATCGGGGAGCCGAGTTCGAATTCCAGCCGAATTCATTGCATTCACTTACGCGCAAATACCCTTGGGAAAGGTATTAATCCGTCTATTCTTTCCAGTTATAGGTTAAATAACAGGACAGATTGGGTTCTATAGCCTTGGTCGGCAACCAGTCTACAGCAGAAAGTAATGGCAACCTACTGCGGGATAATCTTCTGCCCAGTCAGTCATGTTTCTTTCGAGACATGATCGCCCAAGCGTGTATCACGTATGGCACTTAACTAACTGGGAGAAAAAAAGTTGAACTGCCATGTCTGTACTCTTGTGTGGCAATTTCCTTAAAGATAAAAAAAATACTTAAAGAAATAGCAAGATGTGGTTCTATGGAAGGCAGAACACGAGGAAATCATTTTTTTTTTTATGGGAACAAGAACAAAACATATGCTTAAAATCAGAAACTTACCGTTAAAATTTCTGATACACAAAATGAGAAAAGAAACCTTGTCAAGTTTAACGCCCGCAGGGCATATTGGAAGAAGGCATAAAGAGAAACAATGTTTATACGAATAAATGACAGAGCTGTTTCTAAGAGAGATAGCAAAAAGAGAGATGTTGCTTAAAGTTATAACGTATAGTTGTGGAGTGTTATTATCACCTACGTCTTAAAGAGACACTTCATATGAAAGAATAAGGCTCCCAGACTATTTTAATGTATCAAGAAGTCTTTTCTTTCTTTTATGTGCCCTGTCCTTTCAGGGCGTAGGTGATCATGGCCTTCTACGTCCTCCTATCTCTGGCGGATTTCTCCTGTTACACCACCCAAACCAGGTTCTACCATTCACTAGCTCAAGCCCGTAAATCTAGAATATAAATGTATAGAAACTATCATGGCCACAAAATGAGTGATTAATTTATATATTGATTATAATATAGAATTGATCCCCCATTTTATATTCCACATAATTTCTTATAAACAGCATATATGTTCTTCGATGTACCTTGTCCTTTCAGGACGTAGGCAATCATGGCTTTCCACGTCTCTCTACCCTGGTGGCTCTTAGCGAGCTTTCTCCTGTAACGTCTCTCAGCCTCCATTCTGTCATCCACCTGCTTTACATATGTTCCTCTGTCTCTTTTTCCCTCCATCCGGCTTGTTAGTATCATGTTCTCCAAGCCCTCCTTCTTCATTGCATGTTCCAGGAACTTCATATGTCTCTTTCTGATGCTCAATATTGATTTCCTTTTCGTTTCTATCATTTCCAAAATCTCGTCATTGCTCACATGCTCGGTCCACGATATCCGCAGCATCCTTCTGTAGGACGACATTTCAGCTGCTTCAAGTTTTCCCTTCATCTTTGTTGATATTGTCCAACATTCACTACCATATTAGGGAGATGTTTGATATCGCAAAAATGCATTTATTCTTTACGTAATTTCTCCAAAGCCAAATTTCTTCTTTGACTTTCCCTTGCTAGAATGTGTGTTTCTATTTACAGAATTCTTAAATTTTCCGTTTGTCTTTTTCTTTTCTACGTTCTTTTCAAACTTATTTAAATCCGACACTTTACTGATGCTTATGTACGTTTTTCTTTCCATCCCTTTTTTCTTCACGTCATACAATTTCTCTTCTCAATTTATTTCTTTTCAGACTTTCATTTTTCTCCTCATCACCCATTTCCAGTCTCTCTTTACTTTCAACCCTATAATTTTCCTCCTCTTACACTTTTTTCTACTCTGCTTTCACTAACTTATTTCTGTTCCTAGTTTTTTTTTATTCTGCTTTGTGCTTTCATCTGCTCCCTTCCACGTCTTCACTGATCTTTTTAAATTTTATTTCAGCCCCTTAATTCTCAGTTTCCTCAAACTTTGCCTCTGCCTTTCTTTCACACTTTCTTTTTACCCCCGTTTTCTCCTCGTTACACCTTCTCTTACACGCCTCCACAATCTATTCTCCTCCATGCACCTCATCTAATCTTTTCCCGCCTTCCTTACTTTTTACTGTTTCCCTTTCTTCCCCCGACAACTCCTTCTTCAGTGCTTCTCTTTTTTTTTTTTTTTTTTTACCCCTCTTAACTCTCCTGCTTATTCACTTCACTCTAAAAGTGTGTCTGCGTAAAATTACTTGCAGAAGTTTTCATCTTGTAAATGTCTTTGTGTCTTCAGCTTAAGGCGCACACGGGGTGGGGATGGATTCCTCTACGTGAGGGAGGGGAGTAGTGGAAACCTTTCAAACCCAAGCAACACGTGAAATTGACAGCATTTCATGCAGATGCCTAGAAGGTTCCAGAATGTCCAAAAATAAATACAATCAATAAAATTCCATACGTAGCTCACTACATGTTCCGTGTTCCGCAAGAACCATAGTCCCCGCCCCATAAAAATGGTAAATAACAAAATAAAGAAAAGAGAATAGAATTTTTCTTCTTTTTTTTTATTTCTTAATGAAATTCCAAATATTGTTATTTCTTCCTTCATCATCACGTGAATAGTGGGTGCTACGTAATGGGAAGAAGCAGAATTTGACAGTGGGATAGTTATTTTCAACATTTCCTACAAGTTTCGCCTTAGTAAACCGTCAAAGACGCCATCAGCGGCAAATTCTTTAATTTCTCCCTTTACGACTTGCATCTAGAAATCGTGAAATTCTCCACCTTCCTCATCTTTATCTTCCTAACTGGCTTCTTTTTTTACTTCCGGTAATTCTAGCTTTATCCTGTACGCGTTCTCGCCAATATTAACTTGCGTCTGATAGTGGTGACTATGTGACAGCAAGTCGTTTTTTTAACTAATTCAGCACTTTTTATTATCCTGATATAGTTTGCTATAGTTCATTGACAAATGTGTAAGCCTTAATGAAAGAGTGGCCGCTCCCAAAATAATGTGGTTTCACGTGTTTCTAGTTGATTTGATTTTATAAGTATATTAAATATTTTATACAGTCACAATCCCTAAATTAGGATTGACATAATTATTCTTCTTTCGCAATCTCTTCTGGTAAAAATCTATGTTATTTAATGCTGCTTGTTTATTTTGTGTTATAAAAATGTCTATAATTTTGAGTGTTTTCAGGCATTGGATGCAGTTTATCATTTGGCATTCATCATCATCTCACCCGTTATACCCAATGGTTTGTAGGGCAGTAACTCTTTGTTACTGTTTCCGTAAAAAACTGCTTTTTTATGAGGCAGGGTTGTTAGCCCTGCGCCCAACCCCAAAACTGGAGGGCCGCTGGACCATTTTAGTCCTTACGTTTACAGCAACTGATATTCCCAAATGGTCATCCAACTCAGTACTGATCAGACTCGATGTTGCTTAACTTCGGAGATCGAACGAGAACCGGTGTTTTCAACACCATATAGTCGTAGACATCAGTTGGCATTACCCACTAATGTTTATCTTGTGCTGATAGTGGCATTTTGGCTTTTCGTGATGTGCTGGTCGATATGTGCACGAATTGCACTGAGTCGAAAGTACTTAAACAAAACAACACAACAAACCTGAACCTCGGAAAGGTTATCGACAATTTCGATTCCAACAAATTGGAAAAATACTATAAAAAATGAAACAGACATTGTCGCTTGAAGTTAATCAAACTTGTTTGGATGAACTTTTCCTGTCTAAATATACATTATACCTTCAAATATTGGAGGACATCTACATTAAATCCAAACAACCCACACTTAATAAAATCACGTTTAAATCTGGTCATAACATTACACTGCATTTAAATATATGCTTCTGTTATCATTTCGAGCTGTCACGTGGTGTGACGTCATAGAACCGTATTACAAATTTATGAATTGCGTTTGCAATTTTTAGTAACTGTTATCGTTGCTTAGCAAAGTTTTATGTCAGCACAAGATAAAATCGTCACTGATGGTGGATGTTTTTATGCTAACGTTCATGTAACCTCTCTGAAGATGGCTCATGTGAGCCGAAAGCTTAGAACCAACTTAATAAAAATTATCCAAATGTTGGAGAATTTCTGTCTTTATTTTTCACCTGAAATTAAAACCGAAATACGATGTTTAGAACGGCTCATGATTAAACATAATAAACATTCATTGTCTCTTATATTTAACAGTATGTGCTTAGAAAATTATCTGCTGCCACGATACAATATATATATATATATATATATATATATATATATATATATATATATAAGAAATGATTTGTTGAACATTATTTTTGATCGATACTCGTATTTAAGTAGATATTCTGTTTATAATTAAACAGTATTATATATTTATATAATATATATATATATAATTTATTATGTATTTATTTCTACCGGCCTGATTATTTACGATAAATTTTTGTTACGAAAATGCGTGTTTTTCGGCTGGATTTCGTAACAAAAATTTATCTTAAATAATCAGACCAGGAGAAATAAATATACTATTTAATGTTAAACAGAAGATCTACTTAAATATATACTTTCCAATAGTTGGTTGTTTAAAGACCAGTTCGTTAATCTTCGTTAATTTCCATAATATATATATATATATATACATATATATATATATATATATATATATATATATATATATATATATATATCGTAGATCTCGTATTTGAAGTAGACGCCCTGTTTTTATTTTTAGTTTGAAGCGTATGCATTAAGTCTACCGGCTTATACATTTGTCTTCTTCGGTTTTAGACAATTTCTGTAATCTACCAGTTCTGCGGACAACTCTATGTTGGGAATAGGTTCTTCTTCTTGATGTTTACAACTAGAAACTACAAGATTTGATCATCCGGCCTGGGAATGGTAATCCTTCCGAGTCTCAAACTCACTGAAGATTTTACGTGCTTCATTTCCTGCAAGAATCTATAGTCTGTGTATGCACAAAAAATTTGTAAGGTTAAAATGCAGTTGCTTGAATCTTCCTTATATATATTAACATTGTTTTCTGTATCTTTTCTTTCAGTTATTTATTCTTTTTCCTCTTCTTCTTTTTCTTTAATTTGTTCCTCTTCTTCTTTTTTCTATTCTCCTTTCCTTTTCTTCTTCTTTTTCTTTCTTTTTAATTTCTTCCTTTTCTTTTTCTCCTTCCTCATTTTTCTTCTCATCATTCTTTATGTTCTCCTTTTCTCCTTCCTTTTCCTTTCCTTTTTATTCTTAAATTTCTTCCTTTTCTCCTTCTTTTTCTTATTCTTCTTCCTCTTGTTCTTCTTATTATTCTTTTTGTTCTTCTCTTATTCCTCTTTTCCTTTTTCTTCTTTAATTTCTTCCTCTTCCTCTTGTTCTTTTTCTTATTCTTTTTATTCTTTCTGTTCTTTTCTTCTTATTCTTTTTTCGTTCTTTAATTTCTTTCTATTCTCCCTCTTCTTCTTTTACATCTTATTATTATTATTCTTTCTGACCCCTTCTTTTCTTCTTCTTCTTTTTTCGTCTTTAATTTATTCCCCCTTTCCCATCTTCTCCTTTTTTCCTCTTATTTTTCCTCTTCTTTTTCTTCTTTTTTTCTGTTCTCCTTTTTTCTTCGTCTTCTTTTTTTCTTTAACTTCTTCCTTTTCTCCCTCTTCTTATTCTTGTTTCTCTTCTCTTTCTTCTTCTTATTCTTCTTCTTCTTCTTTTTTTTTCGTCGCTTATTTTTCTTCTTCTTCTTTTTCTGTATATTACTGTTCTTCATCGTTGCTCTTTTGCTCTATTAGTTTCCATGTTTTTCTATTTATTCACACTTTCTTTCTTTTTATTCTCGAATGTATTTTCCTTCTCTTCTTTCGCCATTACGATTCGTTTTCATTCCTTTTTCACCATTCGCATAACAGAAATGCAGTTTCGTGTTTTTTTCCGCCATGAACATCAGAAAAAGCACCCAACGAAACATTCGAGGTAAACTAAAAATCAAAAGAAAAAATAAATAAAATAAAGTAAAACCTCAAGGCGTGTAAGCGTAACGGCATTTGTAAAAAAAAAAAAAAAGAATTATTGCGGTGAATTTTCTTTCATAGGAAAATATTTTAAACAGAATAAAACCAGTCACGTGATGTAAACATAACTGACTTGTTCAAACTAAACGAAATCTATGTAAGAAAAATCCTGTTATCCAGCTACTAACTGTGAGTGAGTGAGTGAGTGAGTGAGTGAGTGAGTGAGTGAGTGAATGAACACTTGAGTGTGTGGCTGAGTTTCAGTGTGTCTGTACGCATACAAGAGAGAATACGTAAACGAAGGTTCATAAGAAAAATATCTAAAACTGAAAAATACTTTTCAAATTAATCTCATATCAATGAAGTCGTACTTGCTGCGTCTAAGTTCTTGAAATATTGTCTTACCAACAGAATCAGTTTGTTGTTTGTCTACCGTAACTTATTTAATCAATTGTACATATTTGGACTTACGTTTATGGAAGGAGAGCACCTGAAGACATAACAAGAAAAATAGGCTTGGAGAATTTTCCTTCTTTTGCAATACATCAGTTGCAAGATGGCAATAAGTGAGCTTAAGGATTAAGGAGAAAAAAAAAACATTCTAATAATTAAATAATAACACAAGTTGAAATATATTCTATTTAGAAAAACTTATATCTAAATTTATTTTAAATGGAACTTTGTCTGTGTGTGTGTCTGTGTGTTTCCGTTACCTATAGACACCGAAACGGCTAAACCGATTTTCTTGAAAATTTACACAGTTGTACTACAAGCGTCTGTGAGTGAGCTAGGTTTTGTGTCGAGGTACCCTCGATAAATATCGATAATCGAAAAAATCGGGTTATAGAAGGAGTGGTCCAATTTTAATCAAATTTCATACACTCATAGACAAAGACATAAGAAACGATATTCAGAAGTTTCAAGGTTGCAGTTCTTACAATAGTGCAGAAAATCGATAATATATATATATATATATATATATATATATATATATATATATATATAAGGCAAGATGTTTGTGTGTTTGATATCGTTACTAGGAAATCAAAATTTGTCTTACATCCATTCATTTTTCTTTCAGTCTACGGATCGCTTTAACTGGAAACAACTATTGCTTTTTATTCTTTCGTGCCAACGTCCAAAGAGTCTGAACTCCAGGATCATGGATTAGTTTTAAAGCTTTCATTACACCCGAGCAACGCCGGGCTATACTGCTAGTATATATATATATATACTAGTTACGATTGGTAAATTGGTAAATTGTCGCAATTATTTTATTATTTCAAATATTCTTTAGACGCCGGGCTATACTGCTAGTATATATATATAACCCACAAGTATGGACTAAATAGTAGTACAGAGTGGAATCTTGGGCCTAGATCGTTATATCTTACCGAGTTGAATGAGTGCAAATTATTAGTCAGTCAATTATGTGCCATATGTGATACACGCTTGGGAGATCATGTCTCGAATGAATCATGACTGACAAAGATTATCCCGTGATATGTTTCCATTGCTTTCTGCGGTAGACTGGTTGCCAACCAAGGCTATAGAACACTATCTATCCTATTACTTAACCCATAACTGGAGGAAAGAGACGGATTATTAACTTTCCTAAGGGTATTTGCGCGTCAGTGAATGCGAGGAATTCGAGTGGAATTCGAACTGTGATCCCTGTTTTTTCGTCCCAAGCCGATATCCAATGTTTTAATGTAGAGAATATAAAAATATATAGAAATGTAATAGATATATGTATATTGTATTAGAGGTGCGTTATATTTTTAAGCTTTATTTTCTTCCAAACATTTAAACAACGTCCAATATCAGTTAGATTATATTAATCCTTCTTGGTCTTACCACGGACCGTTAAGCACTTCATTGTCTCTGTATCCGCCTGTCTGTCTGTATCCCTCTCTTTTTTTTTCTCTCTTCACGTGTAGGACACTATTTCATTGATAGATTTGTTTTTTAGCAAAGTAATTTTAAATGATAGCCATCGAGTTCAGGGATTCCAATGAATGATGGAATAATTTTGGCAGCGCGCACTAATGTTGCTTTTGATCTCTAAATTAGGTGAACGTTGCCGATTAATCAGCAATAACTGACTCATTTTTGTGACTTTGGAAAAAAAGAGGAAAATCCCGATGCATATAAATCCTCAATCGAGCTCAGAAGTCGAAAGAGATATAGCACTGATTGTATTTCTTTTACTATTGATAAGAAAAGCCAAATACCCTTTGAAGTTAGCGAAGACAATGAATCCCCTAAGGAAATAAATAGTACGTTATGCAGTATGTATATTAACTTTGTAAACTCATAGTAGATTTTAAGGCCACTTCTTAGTTATGCTCGGTGGAAATTAAAACGTATAAAATATGGAAAAGTGTTTATGTCAAATCAAGAATATATAGAACTTTATATTGCTTCCATGGATTTATCTAATTTTAATGTTCAGTCAAAACCATTATTACGGCAAGCATTTAGAAACCAGATCAATGTGATTTTTATATCCACATATATAAACGTAAAATCATTCCTCGGTGGGCGGATGCATCCAGGAACTCCAGCGAATGCGAAAATACACTGATGTTCATATAACTTATTTAATATTGAGCATTATATGAACGTAGCAAATACGGCTGTTTAATATAAACCACCTCGGAATTGTTTGTGATTCTCAATGCAATGTAAACAAGATGCAAATAGTTTGCTATACTGTGAGGGCAGGGTTTGAGATTAAAACACGAAAGAAAGATAACATTTTCCTCAAATATTTTGCGATGTGTCAGAAGATATTATCCGGAAAATACTGACCCAGGAGAACCTGAGGTAACTGCGAAAAGTGATATTTTGAAATGTTTCTAGCTTGAACAATAAAATAATCTTCTTCTTTGTGACGTAGGCCATCATGGGCTTTCGCATCTTCCTATCCCCAGTGGCTTTGAACATGTATTTTCCTGTTACTCCATCCAAAACTTGATCACTTGCTAAAGCTTGTCAAGTATGTTACGTGCCGCTTTCTCGTGTCTCTTTTTCCCTTTATCTAACCTGTGAGTATCAAATTCTCTAATCCCACCTTCCTCATTACATAGCCCAGGAAATTTAGTTTTCGTTTCTTGGTGTCAAGTATTTTTTTCCTTTTCGTATCCATTCTCTCTAAAACGTCATCGTTGCTCACATGTTCGTTCCATGGCATCGTCAGCATAATTTGTGTAAATCAAACGAAAATCTGCTTTCAAACTCTAACAAAAATATGTAATCATTGTATTTTAATAAGATGTTCGCAGTTATCTATAGAAGGAATTACGTTTCCTTATTTTGGAGAAAACAAAAATAACGTTTACAACAAAAGCTACAATTAAACAAAATTTAAGGTGCATGATTCTCAACAAATTATAGATATGTGAAGTTGATACAAGTGCAAGATGCGCATATCTACACGTAAATTCAATGAGATGTGCGTTGTAGTGCAGTGGATATCTGCTCGGAAGGAGAAATCGGGGAGCCGAGTTCGAATTCCAGTTGAATTCATTGCATTCACTTACGCGCAAATACCCTTGGGAAAGGTATACATCCGTCTATTCCTTCCAGTTATGGGTTAAATAACAGGACAGATTGGGTTCTATAGCTTGGCTGGTAACCAGTCTACCGCAGAAAGCAATGACAACCTACTGCGGGATAATCTTCTGCCCAGTTAGTCACGTCTTTTTCGAGACATGATCACCCAAGCGTGTTTCAAGTATGGCACTTAACTGACTGAAGCTGAGATTAACGGTCGGCAAAAGGCGATTTTCCATTTTTAAATATTTTGTGATTTGAGTTATAGAATATTTACCTCCATTGCATCTAGAAGTGTTATGGCACATCAAATAAGAATGATATAACTCAGTGATCGAGATGTAGGGTTATCTTCGAAATTCCTTACACATGAAGAAGTATGGATGTATACCAACCGAAACGTCGTATACATGGCAATAAAGATTAGGACAACACTCCGAACAATGTAAATAGCATAATTTAAATTTTTAGTCTGACGCACTTCCTCTGCCCTCGGAAAAAGGAAATAATTATGTTTGGTTAACTAGTTCGATCTGTGAAGGTGTATCGAGTCAAGAATGACCCCCCTTCGGACATGCTTGATGCAGTCGATAGTACAATTGTATTTTTAAAATAGCTTTTGTTGAATTGAAGCAATTTTTCTGACTATTTTTGCATGAAGCAAGGCTGACTATATTACCAACAAAGAAGTAACGAACAAAGCAATTTTTGGGGCTTCCCAAATATGTCGAGGCTGCCAAGCATCTCCATCAATTCTTTCTGGCGTATTTTGTCAAACGCCTTTGCATAGTCAATAAATCATAGGTACAAGTCCTTCTTTATTTGTATTGCCCTTTCAGAGAGCATCGTATTCTTCTTTGTGGGATTTTGAACGCTAACTGAAACAATATAATACATAGAATTTAATCACTATTTACATTGTTCGGACTACTTCATCTCAGAAGTATAAACAACGAGCTGTATAGTCCGGCGTTGTTCTGAGTAAATTGTATCATGGCTGAGACTAAGAACTACAATCATACCTACTTAGAGCCAAACCCGAAGCAAAAATTAAAATAAAATGGCTGAAAAAATACAGACATACAGGCAGATAAACAGACACACACACACAAACATCTTGCCCTTTATATATATATATATATATATATATATATATATATATATATATATGTATGTATATATTATCGATTTTCTGCACTATTGTAAGAACTGCAACCTTGAAACTTGTGAATATCGTTTCTTATGTCTTTGTCTATGAGTGTATGAAATTTGATTAAAATTGGACCACTACTTCTATAACCCGATTTTTTCGATTATCGATTTTCGATATTTATCGAGGGTACCTCGACACAAACTTAGCTAGAAACACTCGCAGACGCTTATAGTACAACTGTGTAAATTTTCAAGAACATCGGTTCAGCCGTTTCGGAGTCTATAAGTAACAGACACACACACAAAGTTTCATTTATTATATAAGTGCATATATACGAACATCTTATTAATATATATATATATATATATATATATATATGAATAATAGAATAAAGGAAGATAATATATATATATATATATATATGTGTGTGTGTGTGTGTGTGTGTGTGTGTGTGTGTGTGTTGACAATATAAATGACAATTCAAATATATTCTGACATTTCAAACAACACGGTTATCAACGCATACTTCTGAGAAAAACGCTCGTTGAAAAGATATATACTTAGATAAGAAAATTATAAACAGAAACTAAAAATCCTCGAAGCTATCTACATTAAACAACTTAAACCTGGTTTGAATACGATAAATTTTGATATTTAAACTAACATACTCAAATGCCTGTAATGGGATCAGGGACCACAACACCACCATTTTGTCACTGTCTTCGGCCATCCTCCACGGTAGGGATGGACATGTATCTTCAACTTAAATCTCTTTATTGTTAATAACTTAAATGTTCTATGTTTACTGTGTGTTAATATTTATTCTTTGATAATGGCTTATGTGAGCCGAAAGCTTAAACCTGATAAAAAAATCAACAATTACTATGATTTTTTTTTTGTCTTTCAATGATATCACCATCAAGTATATCAGACGGTACGAATGGATCTTACACAAAATTAATAGACAAACTTGTCTATATTATTCAATGAAACCTGCATTAATATATATATATATATATATATATATATATATATATTAGAATAAAGGAAGAGAACAAATAAGAAGCGTATCTCAATTTAACATATTTCACTTTTATTTAAACTTCTTCAGAGACTGAGAGAAAAATGAAAAAATAACAAATAAGTTGAATATATGGATCGGAATCCGACAAGATGATAGAATAATAAAATAAAATAGGAAAAGCATCATAATAGATGCAAGTAAACTTGGGAAAGGTATTAATCTGTCTCTTCCCTCCAGTTATGGATTAAATAATAGGACAGATTGGCAACCAGTCTACCGCAGAAAGCAATGGATACCTACTGCGGGACAATTTTCTGCCCAGTCAGTCATGTCTCTAAAGAGACATGATTGTCCAAGCAACGTATGACACTTAACTGACTGACTGGCATTATTACATATAGAAATATAAACATTCGCATAAATATATCGAAGCGAAAACACATACGATTAAGAATACATATATTTATTGATATAATCAATTACTTGAATATACATTTATATAATTTTTTATCACTTAAACGTTATTTTAAGTAGATAATCGTATTTGTGTAGATGCGCTGTTTTTCTGTTAAACAGTATATTTTCGTCAACAGGACTGAATAGTAGAGAAAACTTATTACAGAAAAATATGCACTCACCGAAAGTTTGTTCTCTAACATGATCTCACAAATATTCACCGAGGTCTGTGAGCAATGATGAGGTGTTGGAAAGAATGAACACGTAAAGGAAATTAGTACAGGGCGTCAGGAAGAGACATCAAGCAGGTAAAAAAATTAAAATATCTGGGAAGTGTTTTCACAGAAGACGGAAAGTGAGACACAGAGATCCGAAGCCGAATTGGCATGGCAAAAGACGCCTTCCAGAAGCTGATTAGAGTATTAAGAAACAGGAAAATTTTGCTAGAAACAAAGAAAAGAGTATTGGATCGATATACGATGTCCTTTCTCAAATATGTTGAACAATATAATCAAAGATGAAGGAAAAAATTGAAGCAACTGAAATGTGGTTCTACAGAAGGATGCTGCGAATATCATGGATCGAGCATGTGAGCAATGATGAGGTTTTGGAAAAATGGAAACAAAAAGAAAATTAATTGTTATGGGACCCCCGCTTTTTCTATGATAATGAACTCGACTTGAGTGTACATATACGCCTGGCATAGTCAGGACAGGACCGATCCGTTGGTGACATCTGAACTGATCCGTAAGTTACCGAACGATACCGAAGTAACACAGGGAATTCCGCGTCAGTAGGTATATTACCTCTCACCTCCACTCAGTCAGAATAATATTACACGGATATAATATTTCAACACGGCTTCACTTCAAGACTTATATATATATATATATATATATATATATATATATATATATATATATATATATTACTAATCGTATTCCTGGATTACTAACCTGCGTTCCAGTTTGTATATTTACGTCAATATAACTTATTTTTCTATCTCAAATATCTCCTTTTCTTTTTGTTCATTATTTTGTGTGCTTCTTCACATGGATCCACAACATTAATATTGAGAATTAGGAAGAGACAGCTAAAGTTCCTGGGACATGCAATGAGGAAATAGGGCTTAGAGAACCTGGTACTAACATGCAAGATAAATGGAAAAGAAACAGAGGAAAACAGCAGATAACTTATTTGAAGGGCCTGAGCAGGTGAATGACAGAGCGGGCGCTGCGAGATGTTACAAGAGAAATTGTGCTAAGAGCCACCAGAGACGTGGAAAGCCATGATCGCCTACGTCCTGAAAGGACAAGGCATATACAAGAAGAAGAAGAAGAAGAAAACAAATAAATGTACTGTTGAATAAATAAACGGAGCGTCTATTCAAATACAAGTATCCACGAGATATAACGGTCTGGAAATAAATATCTCTCGGATTATTAAATAAAAAGTCCACCTCTTTCGTAATTTTTAATTAATGACATTAGCATGGAAAAACTTGCATAAAGTAATTCAATTTTGTTTATATATTAACTCAAGCAATAAAAAAAAATTTGACAACTGCAAAATCAAATCTATTAATGCATTGGAAAAAAGTAAATTCAACACTGCTCAAGAAGAATTTGTTAAAAACAAGGTCGGCAGAAATAAGCAGAAACTACGTAAATGTAACGTTGTTATGTATAACCGACACTTCGACCGTAATAGCCAAAATACACTGGAAAATTCTTACTAAATTTAATTTACAAACATTTCTACCATTCACCTACACTAAAAAATATTTTGTGACAAAAACAATGTTAAAGTTATAGTTACGTTACGAACATAGAAAAATATTCTCGCAACAGAGTAATATATCAAATAAATACTTGTCTCAACTGAATAATAAGTTACCCTACTACTAATAGCAGTGACTCTTCGGAAAACAATTACAACTGACGAAAATATAAGGTCTCTCATTGAATAGTCAATGTATGCCCAAACGTATTGTTTATAGGGCTCGCATCCATTCGAATGATGGTTATATTCTAGGCTGGAACAACTACAAATAAGTTAAAATATTGTTTCAATAACCATATGTTGTCTTTAAACAACAATAGGTACAGAAAAATATATTTTTGTCTTATTGATTTCAGTTCTTATATATTTCTCTCTCTTACCTATTTATTTTTTCTTTTTCTCAATCTTTCAGTAAGAACTTGCTTCTTAGTAGCTTTATTGCCTTGCTTGGTGTGAAATAATAAAAATTAACTGCTATCAAGCTAGATGACAATTGAATGACATGCAATGAAAATAATCAAATAAAATGACATGGATTCAGAAAAATTACGATAATTTAACACTTTTGACAACGATTACTTTTCTATAAACAGAATTCAAAGTGAGAAATTTAGAACTACATTAGACAAAAGATGAAGAAGATTACAAAGGAATTATTAGCATAAACACACACACACACACACACACGTATATATATATATATATATATATATATATATATGAGCGTATGTGCGCGTGTAATAATATGAAATCTGTAAACGGAGAGGATAATAAAAACAGATCTTTCTAATGCAAAATTTTAAATAGATAGATCCATACAGAGAGCTCAATGCGTACTATTAAGGGCATTATATACATGAAGGAGACTTTCCCGTCGAAATAAATTATCATTTACAACCATTTTTGATGCTGCGTTAATTTATTTCTTTATATATATATATATATATATATATATAGAGAGAGAGAGAGAGAGAGAGAGAGAGAGAGATTTTTGATTTGGTGTTTGATTGAAAAATTTACAGTAATGAAGTGCCAAAAAGCATGTAATTTAAACATCCCTACTGTTGACGCTAAAAGTAGGAATTAAAGCTTAAATCTATGAAATAGAAATTTGATATTTACTGAAATATGCCAACGCTTCCGATACTCGTACACACACTTTCCTGCTAATCTGCATATTTGTGGTGATAACCTAAATATGAATCTATGCCTTTATCTATCACTGACACGATTACTTTCTCTTTTCCTCTCTCTCACTCTCCTAAAAACGGATAGATAGATAGATAGATAGATAGATAGATAGATAGATAGATAAGAACTGACTTAGATAGATAGATAGATAGAGAGATAGATAGATAGATAGATAGATAGATAGATAGATAGATAAGAACTGGCTGAGATAGATAGATAAGAACTGGCTGAGATAGATAGATAGATAGATAGATAGATAGATAGATAGATGGATAGATAGATAGATAAGAACTGGTGAGATAGATAGATAGATAGATAGATAGATAGATAGATAAGAACTGACGATAGATAGATAGATAGATGGATAGATAGATAGATAGATAGATAGATAGATAGATAAGAACTGAGACAGAGATAGATAGATAGATAGATAGATAGATAGATAGATAGATAAGAACTAAGACAGATATATATATATATATATATATATATATATATATATATATAGATAGATAGATAGATAGATAGATATTAGCAGCGTTTAACAGATAGGTATATAGACACTCCCTTGTTAAAATTAATTAAAACAAAACGAATAATGTCTTCCAAGGATCATTCACGATTACCATACTCACATATATGTAGTCTTTTGCTCTTCAAACTGCATATTTTTGCTTTTTGAACTGACGGATCCAGCTTGTTTCTTTGACTTGATGACACGACTGACAGTTGAAATGCTGGCACCAACAATGCCCGCGATTGCTCTGTAAAGCTTGCTTCCTTGAAGTAACGTCCATCGCAGAAAAAGGCTGTAGGACAACTAATCAACAGGTGAGAAAATAATATCTGGCCGTAATAAAAATCTGATGAAAGGTCGGATGATGCAATATTTTTCAAGGCTTAAAGATTTCATTATACAGCCAAAATAGATTCATATTATTGCACACCACTACAAGTGATCTATTCTGAGGATAAAGTAGAAATCGATTACACCCTGAAACTCTAGTGGGTCTAAAACTGACTATATATTGAAAGAAAGAAAATTAAAGAAGTTGTTTTAATTAATTTGCCAAAGGGTACAGATAGATAGATAGATAGATAGATAGATAGATAGATAGATAGATAGATAGATAGATAAAGAACTGACAGATAGATAGATAGATAGATAGATAGATAGATAGATAGATAGATAGATAGATAAAGAACTGATAGATAGATAAAGAACTGATAGATAGATAGATAGATAGATAGATAGATAAAGATAAAGAACTGACAGATAGATAGATAGATAGATAGATAGATAGATGATAAGATAGATAGATAGATAGATAGATAGATAGATAAAGAACTAAAGAATAGATAGATAGATAGATAGATAGATAGATAGATAGATAGATAGATAGATAAAGAACTGATAGATAGATAGATAGATAGATAGATAGATAGATAGATAGATAGATAGATAAAGAACTGATAGATAGATAGATAGATAGATAAAGAACTGACAGATAGATAGATAGATAGATAGATAAAGAATGACAGATAGATAGATAGATAGATAGATAGATAGATAGATAGATAGATAGATAGATAGATAGATAGATAGATAGATAGATAGATAGATAGATAGATAGATAGATAGATAGATATGAACGGCGTGTTGAAGCCAGAAGCTACTACCTTAAGCCTATATTGCGAGCTAATTTTACAAGCGACGCTAACCTGGTTACTATAATTCTGTGTACAAACATCCATCATTTGGTAAATCGCCATAACCGACCATCACCAACTACTCAATTACCGCTGCAACTTTGTACTCACGGACTACCTTGCAGGCTTTTCGTCCGCATCGATTATCCATCTATACGAGTGTGTGTCTCATGTTCATCGAATTATTCATATCTAAGCTTATATTAGTGTAGCTGTGTAACTCTCAGTTTGTATGTCTGACTACGTTGATATTTCTTTGTGAATGAACAAGCGTGAACCCAGCTGAATACTTCTTGCCTGGAGAATAAAAAAATCAAAAAAGAAAAATAAGATATTCGCAATGGGATGCTGGCAGCGTCGAATAATCTGTCATAAATCGAAGTCCAAAACTTGATTAACGCAGATGATTTTGACATTTCCTTTTAACCCTTCACCGCTGTTTTCGTTAAAGCCGATAGGGTCTTTTTTTATATATATATCAAGGAACAAGCAGATAGCACGCGCTCTAATCAGCTGGTTTCTTGGAGAATAAGCATCTTCAAGGACATCGACTCACTGAAAGATTCAACGTAGAATCTTTTCAACAGCGTATTGATAAATCAACCAAGGCATCGACCTATGATAAGACATTCTTTATTCATACGCCAAAAAAAATCACTAAAACATTTTCTTCATATCTTCGTGCGGACAACTTGATGTACGAATGTGTGCAGGTTTAAAAACACAAACTGCAAAATAGTGATATGAATGTCTTTGACTTAAATACGGTCTATGATTTCTAACCCCTGATATAAGCTAAGTTAATGACAAAATAATTCCAAATATTAAAATTAAATGTATTTTATTTAGTTGTTTCTGATAAGCAAGAGATTATCACCACAACGAAAGGACTTACGGCTATATCAAGTTAAAAACTAGTTCCCGTACAATCAACGAAGGTAAGCAAAGTGGAACATCGTCAGAGTGTTTTGATTATTGACAGCGTGGACATAACAGGCGTTGAAGCTTTTATGTACAAGTAGCGTATTGGGTTTACAGCCATATCACATAGTAAAACACCGGTTCTTTTACGATTGCCGAAAATAAGTAGCGTCGAGCTTGGTCAGAATGTCTACGTGGCAGACTATGTAGGCATTCCACTTATTGTAACCTGTTATCGCGGGTGGCGTATATCGCATTGAAACGCCGGTTCCCTTACTACTAAAGTTAAGCAACTTCAGACCTGCTCCGTATTTAGATGAGTGCTGTAAACTTGAACTTGTGGGTGGTGTAACGGGCAATGACACCTGATTCAGAATTCGTTACGCGGAATTTTTTTTTTATGAAAAGTTATGAATCCATCATTGATTTGGCCAAGTACTACCATTATTAGGCAGACAGATTGTATGGAACTCCCCGCAAAGTAGTAACGCTCAACAACACTAGCAAATGATAAAAAATATACAGACCAGGGAAAAGTTTAATGCTACTGTTAAAATGACTTATTATAATAGTACTTATAAAATGTTTTTCCTCATTTTAGATTCATGGTATTTTCTATCGTCCGTTGGAGTAATAAAGACTTATCAGTAAGCAATGATAACTAATACAGTAGCATATTTGCAAATAATACTAATGGTTTATGGGAAATACTAATTAAGATAATTATTTTTATTTACTATGAACACAGTTTGTGTTAACAACTTACCATTCCTCATATTACGAAAATTGAACTCATTCAATTCAGATTGATATGACAAGAAAGATCAAGAAAACATTCCGAAATATGTAAATAGTTTAAATAGTTACAATAACTCATCTCAGAAATATAGACAGGTCTTAAAGAAGACTGGAGCGTTCAACGGCCGAAACATCGTGAATACGGAAAAAAAAATGATGATGACAACAGTCCGAAAAATTTAAATAGAATAATTATTAAAAATACCTCATCTCAGAAATATAGACAGCTCGTTAAGAAGGTCGGAGTGAACAACGGCCGAAACGTCGTAACAATAGGAACAATGTAAATAATGTAAATAATTACAAGACTTGATCTCAGAAATAAAGAAACATATCAATTAAGATGAGCTGTAGTGTTTTAAAAATATTTGGAAGAAACTCGATATTCACTGGTTAAAATCAGGTTAATCTAAACATGTGTGTATGTATGTGCGCCTGTGTCTATGTCCGTTATCTATAAACTCCGAAACAGCTGAACCGATTTTCTTGAAAATTTACACAGTTGTACTATAAGCGTCTGAGAGTGTTCTTAGCTAGGTTTTGTGTCGAGGTACCCCCGATAAATATCAGAAATCGATAATCGAAAAAAGCGGGTTATAGAAGGAGTGGTCCGATTTTTATCAAATTTGATACACTCATTCACAAAGACATAAGAAACGATATTCAGAAGTTTCAAGGTTGAAGTTCTTACAATAGTGCAGAAAATCTGTAATATATATATATATATAAGGCAAGATGTTTATGTGTGATGTCTGTTTATCTGCCTGTATGTCTGTATTTTATTCAGCCCTTTTATTTTAGTTTTTGCTTCGGGTTTGGATCAAAGTAGATATGATTGTAGTTCTTAGTCTCAGCAATGATACCATTTACTCAGAGGACTTATTTAGCCTTCAAAATTCAGTTTACGACGAAAAAAACTTATTTGACTTACATCCATTCATTTTTCTTTCAGTCTACGGTTTCACTTTAACTGGAAACAACTATTGCTTTTTAGTCATTCGTGCCAACATCCAAAGAGTCTGAGCTCCAGGACCATAGATTAGTTTTAAAGCTTTCATTACACCTGAGCAACGCCGGGCTATACTGCTAGTTGATTATATTTATGAATAAAAATAACTTGATCTATCTTTAAGTAACTATCCCTTCTGTTTCGAATATCTCGAAACATCTTCCGTAGATTTAATATAACATTGCAGCCAATCAAGAGGTGCGTTACTATGATTGTGGGAACAGCGTATTTTTAATCTGTTGGCAACGAGGTTCCTTTGAGGGGCACATATTATAACAATCTGTCTCCTTATTTTTCACTTCTCAAGAAGAGGTTTAGACAAAAGATCGTATCTTTCAACTTTTTTGAACTCATCTAGAATCAAGATTTGGATCCCTGCGAATTCTCGCTTTTCATGCGTAGAAGCTGGGTTATGAGTGTGAGGTTCCAAGGTGAGTAATCTTTTTGTGGGCTAATTAGCTTTTGCTCGATTTATGATATTATTCTTTAATATTAAATCGCTGGAGATTTTCTAGGTATCACGCGTAGTTAACACTTTCGATTATAAGGTCGACAATTCTCCAGTCTTAAACGAATTTTTCTCATTTCCCTTATTTAATTAGCAAATGAATTATAAATAGATGAATAAATGATTAATAAATAGAATAAGTAAATAAAAATAGACGATCTGTTTGCATTTGAGTTCGAGTTTTGCTTAACGGCATATCAAACTCTATGAATCGTTTAATGCCAAAAATTTTGGGTTTTAAGGTATTTTTTATAATGTTCGGTTATAGTGAAAAGGTTGATTTAGTCATATTTAATGAAATGTTTTTGTTTATGTTCTTCTTTATTTTAGAATACTGAAAATGTCTTTTAGTATTGTATTCAAAAATATTTTGCTGAGAATAATTTTTTCCTTAGAAAATTTGTTATGGTAATATTTTTTCCTTCAAAAATGTATTATTGGTAATATTTTTCTTTCACATATATATATATTTCTGTGAAAGTTAATTTTTATACTTTCATAGTGTTTTGACCCCACTTTGGGGGTTAACTATTTGCTCATAGCTGGAATTCTAACAGGTGCTAACACTCCAGGTCAGAATAGACCTGGGAACAACAGCAATTAAGAAGTGGTTCTATGCACCTCACAACCTCCCAATTGGAGGCCTTGCTGCCGGATGCAGTTTACCGTCATACCCAAGAACATAGACGATGTGAATGGGGTTTTGAAAGGAGTAAGTTATTGAGTACATCTCGGTTATATGTAAGCTTAGAATGAAACGTTGAAAATTTAAGAAGCCTAACGCAGCACCCAAACTTCATTACAACAGACTTTTTTAATTCCCGAACCTGCAGGAAAAATAAACAGAAAGTGTGAAAAGAGGTAACCAGGGACAAAAGTGAAAACGGAAACACGAAATGGGAGACACTAAGAGAAGCTTTAGTGCCATCAGAAAAAAGACATCATCCCAAAGGAAATCAAACTTAGAGAAAAACATGAGTGAATCACCAACAAGTTTATCGTCATTATGCAAAAGAACCAGAAAACACTGCCTTAACATGGAAGAGAATATAGCAGTGTTTCCCAGTCTTTTTTGACCATGCCCTACCTAATCACCTCTAGAATCCTGATGTCCTCCCCACCATATGTTGATATATAATTCTTATGATTTAGGTGATGCTTAAAACACTAATACTTTGATTTAATCTTTTATTTTAAACTTAAAATCTCAAGTTTGTTTAAGCTTCAAACTCTTTTAAAGCCTTAAGGTGGTTTAAACAAACTTAAAAACAACATTGCATCCATGAAAAACAAAAAATAGATAAAAGAGAAAGTTCTGAGCAAGAAATTACCAAAAAATAAAATATTAGGGATTGTCTTATATTATTTTTATGTTTATATGAAACAATCAAATAAAGTTTCAAGGCATGAAATAGAGAATTGAAATATCTAAATTTATAAACAAAAACTAATTTCAAAAGAATCTTTTTTCTGTAATACTTTGAATAGTACTTTTAATTAAATTGTACATTTTACAGTAAAGTAAAGATATCAAAGCTGACAGTGCAATTGATGGTAATTAAAAAATTCAAGACAAATGATGAATGAAATATATGTAACATTGCTAAATTTTTATTTATTGGAATGTTTGGGCTAATATATCACAAGAACAAAGACTTTTATTAGCAAAACACCTAACAATCAAATTACCCCTTAAAAAATCAAATTGTTCCCCTGTGGAGCGTACGCCCTACGTTGGGAATCACCGAAATACAGACAACTAAACAAGGAAAAAAGTAACAAATGCAGACAGGCTAAAGAAGAATTGCTAAGCGATAAATGTGCTGAAAAAGAGGAATTGAGTACGACAAATAAAGGAGATTTGCATAAAAAAATCTATAAGAACTAACATTAAAAAGCCATAGTCATCAACAGGGGGCATAAAAAATTCAAGAACAGAATGGTCATAATAGAGAAAGAAAAATACTTCAGCGATGGGACGAATATATCAGACATCTCTTCCACAACGTAAGAGAACCACCGGCAATACAGAGAAATACCAACGGGCTGGAATTATTAAGAACCGAAGTAGAAGCGGCGCTAGCCAAATTGAATAGAAACAAAGCAACAGGACCAAATGAAATTGTTATAGAAAAGAAATTATACGATTTCGGGGTAGACCTGATTAGATAAATAATAAATGAAACCGACGCAGTGTGGCTTCCCTATCTTTCTTCTACAAATATTTTCACGGCTTCTGCTCTGATGAGTTTAGCTCACTGGTACCACCTATATATGAATTTCCTCGAACCACAAGATTAGCAACTAGGTCCCACCCTTTTACTGTGAAACTGATGAATTGTAAACAAATTCTACTCCAGCAGCTTCTTTTCTCGCACTTCCCGCCTGTGGAATTCTCTTCCGCATACTTACTTTCCTGACAGCTACAATCTCCAAGAATTTAAATGTCAAGTCAATAGTCATCTCCTGTCGCACTAACCTTACATCCTCTCTCTCTCTCTCTCTCTCTCTCTCTCTCTCTCTCTCTCTCTCTCTCTCCGTCCACTCCACTCTCATCAGTATTCTTTTCCTTCTTATACTCTCTTCCTGACACCCGGTGTAACCTGTCACTCTTTCTCATAACATTCTTCCAGTGTAACCCCCTGCACAACAGTGGCAGTAAAATGCGTTGCTTGGGGCTACACAATTATAAAAAATAAAAAATAAAAAACAACAGATCGTTTTCATCAGAATCAGGCTAGCGATAGGACACGAACAGTGCGGGTTCGTCAAGGACACCTGCACAAGGAACGAGATATTTACGCTCCGAATGTTATCCAAAAGAGTGTTAGAATTGCAGAAGAACGTGTACCTGTGTTTAACAGACTACGTATGGCGCTCGACAAAGTATGCCACAAACACTTGTTAGACATATTCGGTAACATATCTGAGAAAGACATTAGAATAATCAATAACCTGTACTGGCAACAAACCACACGCATACAGAGAAGAAATTAGTTTTATCTGAAAAGAGTTGATAAACCGTAAAAACAAATCAGTTCTTCATCCGATTATGATAAAAATGACAATTATAATTTTAAATTCAGCATCATACAGGTAGACGTTATTATATAGAATTGAAATTAATAATTTTTAGATAAATATATTTGAGAATAAATCCGAAACAGAAATGATGTTAACATCGTTTTTTTTATTTGTCTGTCTACACTCTCATGCAGTTTGATGTTAAAATGATGCAGCATTTTGACAAGACCTGGACGGGATGCTCGGTGCGTCCACAGTGAGCTTATTGATTTTATTTCCTTCAACTTTGGAGACTGCTTAACGTAAAAATTTTCACATTTGATTAGTTTCATTTGTATAATAATTATTATAAATAAGACTGATCGGGATGTTTTAGGAAAACCCAAGTCATACACAGTCGGAAAAAATTACAAAAAACAATTTCATAAGTTAAAAATTTAATTTTAAGTTATGCTATATTTACTGGTAAAAATAAAAGTGTTAAACATCAGAGATAAAGCGATACAGTCTTTGTTGGGCTTCACTGTAATTTTCAACTCGTTTAAATATTGCGTTCAAGTGTAATGAAACTAGCGCGGTTGTTGACTTCAAGATATATATATATATATATATATATATATATATGTGTGTGTGTGTGTGTGTGTGTGTGTGTGTGTGTGAAAAAGTCCACGTCAAAATTATTGCAACGACTAAACCAATTACTTTAGTCAATGAACACATTTGCGTTTAACATCAAAAGATGAATAAACCAAGTATTCAGAATTTGCGTCATGGTACAGAATGTGCGTTGGGGTGCAGTAGATATCGACTCGGAACGACAAATCGGGGAGCCGAATTCGAATTCCAGCTAAATTCTTTGCATTCACTTACACGAATATACCCTTAGGAAATGTATTAATCCGTCTCTTCCATCCAGTTATGGATTCAATAATAGGACTGATTGGGTTCTATAGCCTGAGCTGGCAACCGGTCAACTGCAGAAAGTAATGGCAACCTACTGCGGGATAATCTTTTGCCCAGTCAGTCATGTCTCTTTTGAGACATGATCACCCAAAGCGTGTATCACGCATGGCATTTAACTGACTGACTATAACAAGTCATTTTAACAGTAGCATCAGGTTTTTGTTCTGTATATATATATATATATATATATATATATATATATAACTGATTGACTGAATATAATAGTTGGAAACATGATTAAGGCTTCTACTGGACATAAAGTGGGGGGGGGGGTCAGTCTTTTATTGTTCTGAAGTAATAAATTGATCCCCCACTAATTACTACTTAATAACATATCTCCTCCCCGTTTAGCTATGAGTCAAATAATAGGACAGATTATGTTCAAAAGCTTTAGTCTACTGCAGAAATGTAATGGCAACCTACTGCGGACAATCTTTTGCTCAGTCAGTCATGTCTCTTACAAAACATGATCGCCCAAGCGTGTATCAGGTATGGCACATAACTGACTGACTGATTCAGAATTTCAGCTTTTATTTCCTGGTGATTATATTTCGATGTATTAAACAGCTTAAGATCCACCACCTTAGATAGATCTATCTATCGCCCGGTTCACACACCACCCACGTCTATTGAACAGGTTAAGGGGCTCATCCCTTGTTCCCTGTTTAGGATGTGGTTTCCGGCTTTCTCTTTTTAAATCTTCTCACTGCTTTTTTTTTTCAATTGGAGTAGATCTATCTATCGCCCGATTCACACTCCACCCACGTCTATTAAACAGGTTAAGAGGCTCATCCCTTGTTTCCTGATTAGGATGTGTTTCCGGCTTTCTCTTTTCAAATCTTAACACTGTTTTTTTTTTCAATTGGAGTAGATAGATCTATCTATCGCCCGGTTCACACTCTACCCACGTCTATTAAACAGGTTAAGAGGTTCATCCCTTGTTCCCTGTTTAGGATGTGGTTTCCGGTTTTCTCTTTTCCAATCTTTTCACTATTACGTAGCCCCCTGCACATCAGTGGCATTACCGCCTTGCTCGGGGTGATACGATTAAAAAAAAAGATATATATATATATATATATATACCAGATAAGCCTATTTTTATATAAGCAAAATAAAGAAATGTTAGTCTTAAGGTAGATTATTTCTAAAAGTTGGTTGCATTACCCTTGCTTGCAACAACTGCAATTCATTTACATCACCAAAATGTTGCTTTCTTCATTTGTAATAGTTTTCCAGGATTGCAACACAACTTCTTTCAGTTATTGTTTGTTTCGGACAATTTCTTCTTTCAGTCTCCTCTTCAATAGATTAAATTCATGCTTTATTGGGTTATGGTTCGGTGAACCATTTTACAACTCTCCATTTTTTTCCTGATGAAATCGTTTGTTATGCTGGTCGAAACTTTTGGTCAATTTTTAGTTTATTGTTCTACTGAATGATAAAGTTTATCCCGCATTTATGCATTTCTTTGTAAATTGGTGTGCAAAATATTTTTGTAGACTTTTGAATTAATTCTGCTGACAGCATCGTGTCTTTTATAAATATGAATGAATCTGTTCCAGAAGCAGCCATGAAACCCAAGACGAGACACTGCCCATCCCTTTGCTTCGCAGATGAGTTTTCTTATTTTGAATCATAGCAGCTTTTTTCTTTCCCCACTTTGGCTTTTTTCGTCTCTTTGGTAGGGACTTTTCTTCGTCGCATCCTGAAAAACCATAAAACCTTCTTCAAGAACTTTTGTCACTCATCTATGTAATTTCTTGCAAATTCCAATTTGGCCTTTCGATTCTTACAGCTGATGAGTAGCTTGCATCCTTTGCTATGGCTTCTATATTTCTTCTCTTGAAGTCTTTTTCTAGCGGTAAATTGTACAACCATCACCTTTGCACTGTAATGGTTGTTGGTGAAGTCACCGACTGTTGTTTTGGGACTTTTCTTCACAGCTCTCACAACGATTCTATCATCAACTACTGCTTACAGAGAGCTGGTGCACGGAAGCCCCAGGAACTAATGACTCCTCACCTTTGGGTTTGAATTCAGTGTTGTTGTTCTCGTACTTCAACTGCCACCCAAGGCTATAGCCTCCTGCCAGTTTACGCATAGTTGGCTAGGAAAAAAAGGTGGATTTATTTCTTTCACAAGGGTATTTGCCTGCAAGTTCATACGTAAGTCTACGTAAGTGTAATGTTTACTAGACACACACACACGCAAAGAGATGCGCATCTACGAATATATTATTATCTGATTCCCATAAAGAATTTTTATACACTAACATGCATGTAGCATTTATGGTTGTAAGCACACGTGGACTCAGAATACGTTAATTTAATGAAACTTCACGTGGGCGATTCTTCTCTCCTTGAATTAAGAACACAAATTATAACATTGATTTGATGAGTCAAAGTAAATTAAACATAGCTGTCAAATAAAAATGAAACAATACAAATATAAACTTACCAGATTTTGCTTCTTTTACTTAATATTTCAGTCATTGATCAAGCTTTAATAAAATTGAAATATGTTAGATTGATAAACGTTTCCTATTTGTTCTTTATCTCAACATATACACTACCCGTCTTAATTATTAGACCACCGCAGTGTTTTTAAAAAATGATGTATTCTATACTATTTTTAGTATTTATTGCCAAGTGAATAATTGTAAATGAAAATAAAATGTTTCTTTTG
Source organism: Ascarosepion bandense (assembly GCA_037127315.1). Taxonomy (NCBI): domain Eukaryota; kingdom Metazoa; phylum Mollusca; class Cephalopoda; order Sepiida; family Sepiidae; genus Ascarosepion; species Ascarosepion bandense. The sequence goes on along the minus strand of JBBBDQ010000674.1, from coordinate 493,837 downwards.
TTAATATTACCCAATAACATGTCCATCAAATGAATTTATAAATATTTACTGATTAGCTATAGTAGATTTCTATCAGTGAAAGAATGAAGATAATTTAAGGTGATCCGGACGAGTTCATCTCTGCTACCTTGGATTGTAAAATTTTGCAAAATAATAATAAATAAAAAACACATTATATTTTCATTTGCCAATACATACTAAAAATAATATGGTATACATCATTTCTGTAAAAAAATTGGGATGGCCGGTAGTGTATCACAGCTCATCAGTACGGTTAGACAACCACTTGCCTCTTTACCCAGGATTGAAACCCAACCGAATCGGTGTCAGTCGGCGATTTAACCTCTGAGTTACGGGCGCTATATATATGTGAGTATGTGTATGTGTGTGTGTATATATATACATGCATACATTTCTGTCACTCAGATCTGTAACAGGATGATGTTTTCTTTGTTAGGGGCTCAAATTCTTGCAAATTTGTGAAAGTGCCGAAATGGAAAATTTGTAGGTAAAAAATAAGAAACATCTTTTAAAGAAATTTAAATTCCGTTAGTAACGTTTCAAGTTTCCGATTAGCTACTTTTTACAGAAACACACACACACAAGCATACATACATACATATAATCATACGCAGAAAGATCTTTTTCGGTGTATCACAGCTCATCAGTGCGGTAAACATCCGATTGCTTCCAGCCGGGATTGAAACCCGACCGAATTGACATCAGTCGGGCGATTGTACCTCTGAGATATGGGCACTCGGTTCAGGATGTCGAATTTTAGGTTGTTATATACAATTTAAACACACACCAGTAACCGAGAGTGTTCAAATTCATTGAATGAACGATGCGTAGAAGCGTGAGTAGCTACTGTTTTTTCAAAGTCTACCATTCCGCCATAGTGCTCAATCGGGTTGTGAGAGCGTAAATAGTCATCCGCAGAGTGATCGGTTTCGCTGTATCACAGTTCATCAGAAAGGTTAGACATCTTACTGCTTCTAGCCAAGATTGAAACCGGTTCGAATTGACATTAGTCGGCGAATCTAACTCTGATCTCTCTCAATATATATATATATATATATATATATATATATATATATATATATATTATTACATTCGTGTACAAAATATGTATGTATATTGTACAAATAACTTTGCCACTTTATCTTAAAAAAAAAAAGAACTTCATAACGACGCTCATTGTCTTTTGCTTTCTAGATAAATAAGTGCTTTGTTTTTTTCTGAATTGACAATTTGACTAGAGAAATCCGATTTGAAGCGAAATTAATGACCCTTAAATCCATCCCTCATAAATGTTTATAGCAAGAAAGACATTTTACCATATGGATAAGTAAATTTAGACTTATCATAGCGGTAAGTCTATACAGATAAATAAAGTGTCTCTCAGCTTGTCAGTGTGAATGGCGTCAGGAATACACATCCAAAAATACGAAACCAATGATGTAAATAATTCCAAAATGGAATCCTACCAAGCAACTCATAAACAAGGTTGTCATTTATCTAAGATATTTTTTCACTTGTTCTTTCTTCTTCCGAGGTTCCGTCATGTCGATGTAGATGTAGGATATGAGAAGAAATTTTATGTTAAGGAGAAAACCACGTGTAAAAGCATGTCCGTTATCTATCTTTTCTTCTTTTAAGGACGTAGGTGATCATGGCTTTCCACATCTCCCTATCCCTGGTGGCTCTTAGCAGGCTTTCTCCTGATGCAACCCTCGTTCCGTCTTCCGCCTTATCAGGTCCTTCAAATATGTTATCCGCTACTTTCCTCTGTCTCTTTTTCCCTCTCTCTGACCTGTTAGTATCAGGTTCTCCAAGCCCTCCTTCTTCATTGCATGTCCCAGGAACTTTAGTTGTCTCTTCCTGATGTTCGGTATTAATTTCATTTTCATTTACATCCATTCGAAAACGTCGTCATTGCTCACATACTCGGGTCATTATATCAGCAGCACCTTCTCTCGTGTCAAATTTTTCCTTCATCTTCGAAGATATTGTCCAACATTCACTGCCATATTGAAGAATAGCAATCCAGTGCTCTCTTCTTTGTTTCTAGTAAAATTGTCCTGTTTCTTAATAATTTACTTATACCGCGTCTCTCTATATATATTTTTATTATTATTCCTCTATTATAAGTGAGAATCAGCATTCAAAAAATGGGCTACCAAATATGTCATATAGGTGGCTGTGAAAAAAAATCGTACCTAATATGATGATATGTAGGACTGATAGCCGTTAACTGCAAACTTGAAGTGATTATAACTGCGACAACCAAGTAAGCACAATCGCGAAAGTACATTAACACAATGCAGCATTCTGAGGAAGGTGTGAAATACCTCCTCACAAATGGAATGTAGATGAGTCAATTCAGTGTATTTAGCGTTGCCTGTCCAAGCTGTGAAGTCATCGACTATTGAAAGAAATGGATTAAGTTTGGCTTAGCATATGCATTGCTTGAGCAAATGGAAGTCGGGTTTGGGTGGATAACAGAAATATGGGTGCTAAGACACTCTGTTAATTACAGTATTGAGTTCTAATCGGATATATATATATATATATATATATATATATATATATATATATATATAAACCTGCTGTGTGGATATGGAAGAATCTCCGTAAAGTGGTGAATAACTCTCTAGAAGAGCTCTAAATAATAAATGGTTAAGCCCTATCAGGCGAATCATCATCAGCTTCCGTCTTTATTGCACTGAAGATTTTTTGTGTAAAATCTTCTGTACAATAAACACGGATGTTGAATATGGTTCACCTGAAATAGGCCCACACTTCCACATATTCATGGAATAACGTTTCTGCCTTCATTTTTACATACATACATACATATATATATATATATATATATATGTGTGTGTGTGTGTGTGTGTGAGTTAAGAGAGAGAGAGAGTAATATATAGATATATATTTTTACATATATTTTTGTATATATATATATATATATATATATATATATACGAACTAGATCTAAAAGTGAGCCAAAGTGAAACCGCTGTCGGCTTTGGCTCTCTTTTAAATTTAATTCGTATCTTTGCTCTACTTTCGTACTTTCGTATTGAGCTCTTGACTGTTAAGGTTTTCGTCTTGGGTTTTTTTCTTTCGAACACAGCTTTGCTTTGTTTGTTTCTTTTTTTGATTCTCCTGTTCACAATTACCTTTTGGGATTGACGACTAAATTTACCGTTTTGTTAACTGTTTTGTTAACGTACCAAGAAAACAGTATTACTAATAATGACTAAAATCATTAATAGTAATACTGTTTTCTTGGTACGTTTTACAATAATAATAATTATATATATATATATATATATATATATATATATAGGGGCCCGATAATATTTTTCGGACACTTTAGTATTCGACTTTCCGAGTACCATAGAGTGGCGAAATTCCTGCAATAGAATAGCATAAACATATAAAGACAATACCTGTAATAAAAATGGAAGAAAATCGATTAGGTAAGGAAAAATATTTATTTTTCATCATTTTTTACAAAAAACACGCGACATTATTTTTCGGACATCGTTGAAAAACTGTTAATAGTCTGTAATAACATCTTTCTTCTCAATAACTTTTATCAATCTCTCTTCATAATGAAGAAACATATGCACAATAACATCTCTACGTGTTTCTATTAGTTGTTTTTTGGCATCTAGTATCCGTTCCCATAGTTGAGCCTCTTTCGTTATTTCAGGTCCATCATAGACAAGTTGCGCAAGCATTTCCCAAACATTTCCTATTAAATTTAGATCTGAGCTTTTCGCAGGCCATTCCAAAGTAGTCATATTCACTTTAGGCCATCCATTCTTTCATGAGTTTTGACACATGGATGCTGCAATTGTCTTGCTTTAGAACGAAATCATTCCCTATCTCTCTTCTTATCCTTGGTAGGGCTTTCTCGTCCAGCAACTGTTTGTAGCTTTCGCTTTTCTGTCGTCCTTTCAGTCACTCTAACCATATATTTCCATTAGCAAAGATCATACCCGAAACCATAACTCCTCCTCCTCCCATCTGTCGTTTGTTCAGTACAGCAGGCTCACCCCTTCTCGTCCAAGTACACCATCCATAGGGCCCATCAAACTTGAAACGCTTCTCATCAGTAAATATAACCTTCTTAAAGTCAACATGCTTTGTTAACCACCTTTTAGCAAACTCCAGTCTTGCTCCTTTGTGTTTGTTTGTTAGTGTAATTTTTTTCTTAGCCTTTGCATACTTCAAACCAATCCTATGCAGCGTTCTTTGTACTGTTCGGACGTTTACATCCAATTCACATTTCTCCTTAACTTCTCTTGCTGTAACTTTTTCTCCAGATGTCAAAAGCCGTGTCACAGTCCTCTTCATTCTCCTTTCAGTCCTCTTGCCAATTGATCTTTTCCGTCCTCTCTTCTTTTTCCGCTCGGAGTTTGTCTTCAGCATGTATTCGACCGTTGATTTCGACAGCTTCAAATCCATGGCGATCCTTCTGATGATGAGGCCATCATCCCGCTTCTTCCGTGCCAAACAAACGACTTCTTTTGAATGCATTTTACCTCATTAAACTTAATTGTTTTGCCAGTAAAATAGAACAGATAATTGATTCTAATGATGACAGCTAAGTGTACAAGCAGAAAATTTGCATACAGCAACATATACATGAACTTAGCTCTTAATAAAATAGGATTTTTTGTCATGTCCAAAAAATAGTGTCGCGCAAGTTTTCGCAAAAATCACAAAAAACTAAAATTATCAAAGCCAAACTAAAAAAAATTATTCCACTAGTCGTGGATTTTCACTACTCAACCCCGTACTTACAATCTCAAAAGTTTTGGGCACTAGTAACCACCTTGAAGTACTTTTTTCAAAGTGTCCGAAAAATATTGTCGAACCCCTGTAGATAGATAGATAGATAGATAGATAGATAGATAGATATGTATTTTTACATCTACCCCGGCATATACGCATCGCTCATTCGATAATGAATTGGATCACTGTAGCTATTGGGCGTGTTTATACGCGCTAAAAAGCCTGCCTTCTTCTACCGGACGCTCATGGCCTAGGGGTAGAATCGCCGACTGACGCCGATTCGGTCGGGTTTCAACACCGGGTTAGGAAGCAAACGGAGTCTAAGTCGTACTGCTGAGCTGTAATACAGCGAAACAGATCTGTCTGCGGATGACTATAGTATATGTTAATATAGATAGATTGATATAGATTAGTTAATGATGACAACACCGAGTAGCAACAGTCAGTTTTATGCTTATACGGGAATTTAGGCTATCAAAAATGAAACAGACAGTAGAAACTCGGTACCGTGTTCCCATATATTATACGCAAAACTCACTAATAACCCGGAAATTAATCAATTTTCCTCTATGAATTTCTTTAAAATTCTATTTTATTATATGTATATTCATTGGAACATTATTTATATGTAATATTTCTACTAGTGGTTATATATAAATATGCAGTTTAATTACAGAAAAAAAAGTTGTTCTACTCAAATACGAGTATCCATTAAATTAATGTTCAAAAAATAATTTTAAATAAATATGTTGATTAAAAGTTTCGGTATTATTGTTCAGTGATTTTACTCGTAAAATGTATTTTGACAAGCAGCTAAAGTCCTCGATATCGGGGTGTAGATAGAGCGTTGATATGTAAAAATGTTTGTCTCTTTAATATGAATCTATTCTCTTAAAGAGACAAACACTTTGGACAGACACACACACACACACTATATATATATATATATATATATATATATATATATATATAGTACTGTGCAGAATATTAGGACAAGAACTATTTTATCTTTTATGAAGCATATTGACAGAAAATAAACAATTAATGTAATTTTATGCGATTTACTAAAAAATGCTTTAACAAGATAAAAATACTTGTTAGAAAATAAATTTAATATTTAGTATAATAGCATTTTGCTTTGATCACAGTCTTCATTCTGTCAGGCACTGACATCACAAGCTTCTTTAATGTATCTAATGCTATCTCCTGCCATGCAGCTTATATTTGTTCCCAAAGTGTGTCTTGCAAAGTAAAATTAGTTTTATCAGTTCGAGAGAAGGGAATAATAAAAAGGTCCGTCATATTCAAGGATAATAGGTTAATGAGTAGTTTCAAAATAACTTGTTTTATAGAAAATAGGAAAAATTAATATAACTTCTTTTTAATACATCTCTTTTACACCTAGTTTTAAATTATCAATATTTAATAGCAATTTACTTGGCTTTTCACCCCGCACTCGAATTTTAGTGAGGTTTTTGGGAAAATCACGCTTGTCCTAATACTTTTGCACACTACCGGTAGGGGTGATTTTAAACTTTATTTTGTTGGCTCATAAAATATAAAATAGTTCTTGACTTAATACTTTTGCACAGTACTGTATATATATATAAATAGTTTGTGCCATATTAATGATTTATTTCCTTTTTATTATTTATTTATTTAATTTTGTCTTTTTATAATTTTCAATTTTTATATAACTTTGTAAAAACTTGTTTTTGTCTGCGTACTTTTAGATGAGTTTTAATCGTTCGTTTAGTAATTTGTGTTGGTCTAGAAAAGGATTTATAGCTTTTTTCTTGTCCAGAGTTTACAAATTTGGAATTTATTGTTACAATTTGGGATCTATTGGTGCTGTTTTCTGTAGTTTCCTTGTAAATTTTTGTTGCGATTTGGTTTTAGTTTTCAATTTTCTGTAGATATGTATACGATATTTTAATCCTTGGGGTACATGGATACTATTCTGTTCCTTGACGCGCGTAAATAATTCTATTACTTATTAAGTTTTATATCCATATTACAAAGGTATAAACTAAAACCTATCTACCTGCACTCATTTTCGTCGGCCATTTGCTGTACTAAGCGGAACGTAAATATTGTTGTTGCCTTTCCATGACCCTTATGAAATAGACAAAGATGTAAAGAAAACTTATTTTCCAACTCCTGACATTAATCGGCTGATTTTCTTTTTGAAATCACGTTTTTCATTTACACACCCACAAGTTTTGTTGATATAAGAGATTTGTGTTTATCTGACTTACACTCGAGCTGACGGTGCCTCAACTTTTCTTTCAAAGGTCTTTTTGTTTGCTAAGCACCACAAGAGAGAGAGAGAGAGAGAGAGAGAGAGAGAGAGAGATGGAAGTTTATGTTGTAAATGCATTAGAGAGAACAGTTCTTTGATTTCTACGTGAGAATTTATATTCGGGCGATAGAATCGGTTTCAACCATTTAACTATCGTGGCAGGCTTCAGAGAAACTTCTAAGTGAAGATGAAAGCGTGGAAATCAGCAAAGGATTCGAATGAGAAAAAAGAAGGCTGCTTTACTTTATCTGGAAATCACGAAGCGACAAGTATTGAAAACTTTTGACGTCATGGGGTGCCTACACGTCCTTTCATATCGGACAGTATTGTTCCTTACTTTTCAATTTCTCTAATATAATACGATGCTCTAATTCTGGAATGTTCATTTTCAAAAATGTATGCATAATATTTATAACTAACTAGCAATATAGCCCGGCGTTGCTCGGGTGTAATGAAAGCTTTAAAACAAATTCATAGTCCAGGAGCTCACACTCAGCCTAAAGAATATTTGTGTGAAGTTTGGTGAGAATCGGACAAAAAATTGTGGATTTGTATAAAGGACATACAGACAAATAAACAGACAGACACACAAACATCTTGCCTTTTATATATATATTATCGATTTTCTGCACTATTGTAAGAACTGCAACTTTGAAACTTCTGAATATCGTTTCTTATGTCTTTGTCTATGAGTGTATCAAATTTTATTAAAATCGGACCATTCTTTCTATAACCCGATTTTTTTTATTATAGATATTTATAGGAGGTACCTCAACACAAAACCTAGCTATGACCACTCGCAGATGCTTAGAGTACAACTGTGTAAATTTTCAAGAAAATCAGTTCAGCCGTTTCGAAGTCTATAGGTAACGGACAGACACACACACACACAGACAAAGTTCCATTTATAAATAAGTTTAGATTATACAAAAATATGAAAAAAGCTTTTAGTAATATTTATCTTCATAAAATAAATCGTAAATTTCAGTTTTACAGATGTCACATATGAAGTTAAATATGAGTGATTTGTAAGAGAGGTGAAAAATATCGTGCTGGGTAGTCGATACTAGTGTGTAAAATCGTCTAGAAATAATTAAAACTGATAGAATTAGTTGCTAGCACAAAGTCACTCGTCATCATGATTGAAGGTTTCAGAAAATTGGCTTAATTCAAAATGCTGAGCACACCAGACACCCCTATCTCTCTCTCTCTCTCTCTCGAGAGAGAGAGAGAGAGAGAGAGAGAGAGACGAATTGCGTCATGGTGCTATTTTTCTCACAGATGGTGCCCAACTGACTCTACTATATTTTGCAGTCGACAAAATCAAAAACTAACAACGTGCATGCTGAAAGTAAAAACAAGAACGGCGATAATTTACCCATCACACCACGTACACTACCGGCCACAATTATTAGGCAAACGCATCTTTTTTTAAAGAAATGACAGTTATTAACAGTTATTTATAACCAATCAGAATTTGCTTGCATTTCTCTCTCCTCTTTCTCTCCCCTTCTCTCTCTCTCTCTCTCTCTCTCTCTCTCCCAGTAATACTAACTAATGTCCGTTTAGTGTAATTGCAGTATAACCACAGTTTCCCTATGTAGTTCTTGAACAAGCACAAATGTACTTGAGCTACCGTCTGCAACAGGAATTAGCTGGCCACCCCAGCAGATATACATAATCAGATTCAAGATACCCGCTAGAATATGAAGAGCATTTTTTCTAGTTGAGCTAATATAGTTATTAAAAAAAAGTTTGTTCTAAATTGTCATATTTCTTTCCTCTATATTAGCAATCTTAACATGCCTCTTACGATTCATTTTGTTAAGAGATCTTGCGATGCAACAGAATTCATATGGAACAGACTTTGGCATACAGCTGTAAGTAAACTCCTTCAGACGACATTCGACCTTTCATCTTCGATTTTCTATGGCGATAATTGCCACGCTTTCGTTTCTTCATTCCTCTTTCGTGAATAACAGATAGATTGCATAATCAACCTGCTCTCCTTGGCAAGCTGATATCCATGATGTGTTCATTTAATGCCTCCAAAATCGATTCTTTAAAGGACGTGTTCACCCGCATTGAATCAAATTTGACTCGTTATGTTTCGCTTTTTTGATCGTTCTGACTGCTGCTGCTTTCGGATTGTCCATTCAGTTTCTTGCATCATATTCTTTGGGTAAAGATTAATACAGAGTAAAATACAGTCATCGGTATGGAATGTCAAGGTTTTACGTAAGTTATATTTTATTGACCTAAAAATCGAAGATGAAAAAGAATTTGGAGAAGATTTTAAATTTTATACGTATTTCGACGGATCATGCGAGAGCTTTTTAAAATGATAAATATAAAAATAAAAAATATATCAGCGTTCAAATGACTAATACATTTTAAGAGCGAACCACATTAAACAAACGAAAGAAGAAATTTTTCCACAAGGAAATCTCTACTTTTGTTTCGAAGGATGATTCTATTCAAGCTTTTTTTGTAAATTAGAGATCTAAAACATTTTATTGATAACAATAATGAGTCAGTAAGGTTTGTGATAAGTAAACTTGGTTTATAAGTATTAGTAGTTTTTAATGTACGAGGCCTTCCCGGAATTTATACGAAAATTTTGTATATTATGTGAATAATTTGCTTGCAGAATTTATAACCAATCAGAACTTGTTAAAAACATTTATAACCAATCAGAAGTGACTTTAGTGAACAAATATTCTCTAGTGGATTTATTTAGTCGTTAGGAAGAAGAAATCAGGTTAGCTTGTGAACTGTAACATTGACTGGGTAAGTAGATTCAACACGTTCAGTTCGGGTTTTTCTGGTAAAATATTACATCATCAGGACGTGTGTAGACGTCCCTATAGTTTCAAATTTCTGATTCTATCCAAAACTAATAAAGCTTTATATCTATCTCCTCCTCCCTCCATCTTTCTCTATCTCTCTTTATATATATATATATATATATATATATATATATATATATATATATATCCTTCCAAATATGTATAGATCGAATGATAGATCGGGCGATACGATCAGATTGCGATACACTATTATATATAGGAAAATGAATAGATGTTAGGCCAATAGAAACACAGTAAATAGATAAACATAGAAAGCCAGAATATATATATATATATATATATATATATATATATATATAGACATACACAAACACACATGCACACTCACATATATTCTTAAATCTAATAAAGAAAACGATTGCTTATACATTTCTGCCTAGCATTGCTGTTAGATGTGATATCTTTTTTTTTCTTTTTTTTTTAAAGAAGAAAGTTTATCTCTGGTTCAACCTGGAGTTATTTATCCGTCCTCTATCTAAATAATTCACGAACTCTCAGCCACAAAGACGGAAGACCAGTGTCGCATTTAGAGATTCTTAACTCCAAACAGAGGAGCACTGACCGTTTCATGAGCCATCAAACATTTTTGATAGCAACGAGCAGAGTGACTGTCAAAAATGACGGTATTATTTCTCTATGGCTTTGGCAATTCTGCATCAGTTCAGAGTGTCTTTGCAGAATACCAAAGTTCAAAGTGTCGTTCTCCAGTTCTTCTAAGATCAAAGTATATTTGTGCTACACGTAAAAAGTGTTACACAAACACACACTAAAAAACATATATATCTATATTCATATGTGTGTGTGTGTGTGTGTGTGTGTGTGTGTGAGTGAGTGTCTACTAAGGTCAACACTAAGCAGCAGCAGTGTGTTACAGTCTTGACTAAAACAAAGAACCAGTCATTCATGTTCTGACCATTGATAAAACAGACCTTCACCACTCAATGTTGACCTCAGTATCTACTTTTAAAAGTTATATCTGCATACGCCCTATCTCTGACATCTTTACCCATAAATATCAGCATTCTAAAATATTACTATAAAAGTAGTATTTATAATATAAATCGTGCGATTGATAAATTATCGTCAGACACAAAGATAATATTTATTTATTAAAATCATCTCCAGAAGACTTCATAATTTTCCGCATCTCTTCCTCTGCACTGTCCTCAGATTGACAACTAAACATTCTGGAATGTTTGCTTTGGAGCTATTGGCGCGATGACAGTTCATGCCGTTTTTAAGTTCCTGGGGAAACGAATTGCGTCATGGTGCTATTATTCACACAGACGGTGCCCAACTGACTCTACTATATTTTGCAGTCGACAAAACTAGAAACAAATAACGCGTATGCCGAAAGTAAAATAAGAACGGTGATAATTTACCCATCGCAGCACGTACACTACCGGCCATAATTATTAGGACACCGCAGTTTTTTTTAAAGAAATTATGTATTTCATAAAATTTTAGTATTTATTGCTAAGTGGATAATTCTAAATGAAAACAGAATGGTTCTTTTGTTATTATTATTTGCAAAATTTTACAATGCAAGGAAGCAAAGATAAATTTTTCCGAATCAGCCTAAATTTTCTTCATTCTTTCATTAGTGATAAATATAGGTAATTATTAAATATTTATAAATTCATTTGATGCACATGTAATTGTGCAGTATTAACAAAAGAACCATTCTATTTTCATTTACAATTATTCACTTGACAATAAATACTAAAAAATAGTATGAAATACATCGTACATTAAAACCTAATAATTATGGCCGGTAGTGTATATATATATATATATATATATTAATCATATCGCCCCAAGCAAGGCGATAACGTCACTGATGAGCAGGGGATTACGTAAGGGTAAAAAGAATAGAAAAGAGAAAGCCGGAAACCACATCCTAAACAGGGAACAAGAGATGAGCCTCTTCACCTGTTCAATAGACATGAGTGGAGTGTGAACCGGGCGATAGTTTAGTCTATCTACTCCAATTGAAAAAAAAAATGAAAGAAGAGAGTGAAAAGATTGGAAAAGAGAAAACCGGAAACCGCATCCTATATATGTATGTATGTATGTGTGTGTGTGTGTGTGTGTGTGTGTGTGTGTCTGTGTGTGTGTCTGTGTGTGTGTCTGTGTGTGTGTGAGAATAAAGAGGATCAAACGGGTCAACTAAGTTAAGTTTTATTTATGTCTTTATTTATGATGTCCTTTTACAGGTATATTATAGTTTTTCTTAATGTTGATATATACACATACACATACACATACACATACACACAGAGATATGTACAGTATATAGTGAAAGAGAGTAAGAAATATAAAAAAAAAAGAGAAGAAGCAGGTGGAAGTGAAGTAACTAGTGCAGAGAAAGGATTGAAGAAAGATAGAAAGAGTGTAGTAGAGAGATCAAGAGACACCGGGAAGGAGAAACAGGGGAGATTAATCTTTAGTTTTCTACTTATATTGTTTAGATATACTAACGAAAGTTTTATTTACTTTATTATATGTCCATTATCTCCTTCGGAAAGATAGTGGAATGGTCTCCTGTTCCTCCTTTTCTAAGGTTTAGTATTCATTGTTTTCCTTATTTTAATCTGTTTTTAACTTAATGCTGTTGAGTTGTCTTCCCTGATACGTAACCTATCAGTCAGTTAAGTGCCATACGTGAAACACGTTTCGGTGATCATGTCTCGAAAGAGACATGACTGACTTGGCAGAAGTTTATCCCGCAGTAGGTTGCCATTGCTTTCTGCGGTAGACTGGTTACCAGCCAAGGCTATAGAACCCAATCTGTCCTGTTATTTAACCCATAACTGGAAGGAAGAGACGGATTAATACCTTTCCCAAGGGTATTTGCGCGTAAGTGAATGCAATGAATTCAACTGGAATTCGAACTCAGTTCCCCGATTTCTCGTTCCAAGCCGATATCCACTGCACCACAAAAGCTGGCAGAAAAGAAATTAATTTATATCTTTCCTAAAGATATTTGAGTAGAAAGGAATGTCACTAACTCGAACAGGATTAGAACACGAATGACCTGTCTCATTTTCTGCTGACCTTTATGCTATGCAGTGGGCGGTTGTTGATATTGCCTTTCAAATATATACAGACGCATTATGTCAAATTAGTTGATTATCGTCTCCGAAATTTGGATTGAGTCCCATCGTATTTTTTTATGCTAAGATCTTTTTCATTAATCGTCACTTCAAAAGGTTTCATTTTTATTTATTTATCTATTTATTTATTTACTTTTATCGGTCTATTCACAACCTTCGTTAAAATTTATGGTAGGTTCTTACAAATATAATTATTGGGAAGTTTTTGCAAACACACACACACACACATATATATATATATATATATATATATATAAAATATATAAAAAATTAAAAGAAATAAATAAGATTCCAAACGATAATTCATAAAAAAAAAAAAATTAAAAGAAAAAACTGACCCTCTAAACTTAAAATTAAGATTAAACATACAACTTTATAAAAAAAACTGATAAAACGCTAATTCGCATTTACTTCCAAAAAAATACAAATTTAGATTTCTTGAAATAACTTCGCCTAAATACAATTATACTCCAAACTTGAATAAAAGGAAAAAGAAGAAAAAAGAGGAAATGAAGGAGAAGAGAAAGAAAAAGAAGGAAGAAAGAGGAGAAGAGGGGTATATATATATTTTACCGAAAAAATCTAAATTGGAAAGAAAAAACACCCCACCCCTATCACGTCTATGAAAACCTAGACACAGGATCAAAGTAAATCCATGAATTAGGTCCACTAACAGCAGACATCAACTATTTAAATGATAGCCAACCATAAAAATGACCACTCAATAACGCCCTCTGAGAAATCCTAACCAAAAGATATACCCAACCGTTAAAAAAACATACATTCCAACAGATAATACCATTAATCAACAATTTCACACTTACACACCAAATTCCTCAAAAGTTTAACGATCAAAACGAGACATTCACTTAATTAACAATAACCCCAACCAACCCCCACGACAACAACGAACCAAGTATAAACAGAGATTGATTCCAAACCTGTATTTCCCCTGAAGAAGTGTTTAAATTCAAACACTGAATCAAACATATGATTGTAGGAAAGAGGACATATATAGAAGAAATTATGTACATGTTCTAAAACATAATTTATAATAAATATTTACTGCTCTCGACATCATATATCGAGCACTGTTTTAAATTAATGTTTTGGACGGAAAAAAATTTTCTTTTTTCTCTCCTCATTCTATACTCACTCGGATATATATATATATATATATATATATATATATATATATATATATATATAACGGAAACAAAAATTAGGTATTTTTACAAATCCATTGGTAATACGGTATTTCTTTTCGGCGTTTATGCTCCATTTGGAAAAAAAATAACTTTTTACTGTTTTGAAGTTCTCTTTATTTATTTATTTATTTACCTATTCTGCAAAGCGAAGCCATTCCTGACGAGATACTTGCCGTTACTGGGCAGTTGAGCTACCCCCTCCCCCATCACCTAACCCTGTGAAATCTCTAAGTTTCGTAGATGGTCTGTTCTTCAATTTCAAATTCGTTCGTTTGCTTTGTACACGGACAGGCAGCTTAGCCAGATTTTAATTTTCGGGAAAAGACAAGAGTTGAAGATATAAATTTCTTGACAGCTACAACCTCCAGAAATTTAAATTGAATGTCAATACTCATCTATTAACCACTGGACTCTAGCTCTCTCCCTCCTATATCCTTACCTTTTTCTCCACCTATGTATCTGTCATCGCACCTGCATTCTCAGCTTTCTATTGCTCCTTTCTAACTAGTTTGTACTCCTCACTCCTTTCTAATTAATCTTTTTACAGTTATGTAGCCCCCAGCTCATCAGTGGCATTTCTGCCCTGCTCGGGGTGAAATGATTAAAAAAAAAAATTTCGCGGTCCCAGCCGCTTTTCAAAACAAAATTCATACAATAATATTGTCTTAAATTTGTCCAGACGAAGTAACGTGGGATAGAAATAGGAAAAGAAAAATAAATATTAGAGAGAAGAGAGAGTAGGAAAGATAGAATAACAGAATAAGAGGAGGGGTTTCACATAAGTTATTTGATTCCAGCTCTTGTCAACATCTTTGACCTAGATATACAAAAATCTTCTTTAGTGAAAGAGTTGAACTTTGACCCGAGCTTCTCGTTGACCGTTTTAGAAATATGATATTGGAGTTTGGAATTTAAAGCTTAGGGTTCGAATTTGCGCTCGACAAATGATTGTTAGTTTTTCTATTTAACTTTAATCGTAATGTCATTAGTCTTATATTATTCTAGTAATCATAACTTGGTACTAAAGAAATTAAAATCTAGAGACCTAGAATTCATAATAATTAAGGATTTAAAGATTAAGTCAGTCAGTTAAGTGCCATACGTGATACACGCTTGGGCGATCATCTCTCAAAAGAGACATGACTGACTGGGCAGAATATTATCCCGCAGTAGGTTGCCATTGCTTTCTGCGGTAGACTGGTTGCCGACCTAGGCTATAGAATCCAATCTGTCCTGTTATTTGACTCATAGCTAGAAAGGGAAGATATGTATTATATTATTATGTAGTAATAAGTGGGGGATCAATTTATTACTTTATAACAATATAAAACAGATCCCCCACTTTATGCTCAGTAGAAGCTTTAATCATGTTTTCAATTATTATATTCAGTCAGTCAGTTAAGTGCCATACGTGATACACGCTTGGGCGATCATATCTCGAAAGAGACATGACTGACTGGGCAGAATATTATCCCACAGTAGGTTGCCATTGCTTTCTGCGGTAGACTGGTTGCCGACCAAGGCTATAGAACCCAGTCTGTCCTGCTATTTAACCCATAACTGGAAGGAAGAGACGGATTAATACCTTTCCCAAGGGTATTTGCGCGTAATGGATTCAACTGGAATTCGAAGAGATTTTAGAAATAAAAAATTATAAAAAACTATAAAAACATTTAAAAATTTAAAAAAATATAATGAACCATTAAATAGTATTATAAAAGAATACGACTTTTTAGAGGCGAGGGAATAACTAAGAATATGTCATGCATACTAGAAACATTATTCATAATAATCATAGTAATGATAGTAGTCCTAAGAATAAATATAAATCAAACAAATCTAAAAATGGAGATACTCCTATTCATAATGATGAGGATAACATACAACGATAGGTGAGTATAAATTAATAGTAATTATTTATATGAAAAACCAATTTAAAATATAACATATAAAAACATATATTTCAATAAATTTAATATACATCTACTTTTAATTAGGGTAAAAAAAATAATAATCATACTAATAGTGGTAAAAATAGTAAGAAAATCATAGCAATAGAGTTCCTACTTATTTATAATATAAAAACTTACATTACTAAATATAGTTATATACTTAGATTTGAATATATTAACTAATTACTTACTCTTAATATCAGTGAAAGTATTAATGATAATAATACTAAAATAGCATGGTAGTAGAGTGCCTTTGATAGCAATACTGTAAAACTTTTTGAGGGTATAAAATCTTAAGCGGGACATTGCAGGTTATTCACAAAAAGCAATTTTATAGGTTCAATTTTCATCTTCTGAAGTAATCCTATACCTGTTTCTATGTCTGAATTTAAAAATCAGTTCATTTCTCTGGTTTAAAAGTTCATTTGGATTCCTATATTTGATGATAGCTGTTTTTTCCTCCAAGTATAGATTAGATCTATCCCTGAAATTGTTGGGAGTGTGAGTTTATTTGATGATCCTCAATTTAACCTGTGGGGTGAGCCCACCGTCCTTTAATTCCCGGTAGTATTTTGATAGGGCTGTTTGGTGTTTCAGGGAGGCGTTGGAAAATGAATGATTGTGATTATAAAATCTTTGTTTCCAACTATCTGCGGATATCTCTATGTATACTCTTTTTTTGTTGGTTTCCTTCACTAGAAAAATGGTGGCTTCATTAATTGCTTTGTTCGAGTTACACCTATCGTAACGGTGCAGTTAGTTCTGTTGGTTAGGTTTGTGTTCTTGAGGTATGTTTTGAAAATTTCTAATTTGTTGTTGTGGGAAATGATTATATTTTGCATATTTTTGGTTCTTTAATTTTTTTTGTTTAATCATACCACTCCGAGCAAGGCGGTAACGCCACTGATGTGCCCCCTGCACATACGTAAGAGTAGCAAGATTGGAAAAGAGAAAACCGGAAACCACATCCTAAGCAGGGAACAAGGAATGAGCCTCTTCACCTGTTCAATAGACGTGGGTGGAGTGTGAACCGGGCGGTATGTTAGTCTATCTACTCCAATTGAAAAAAAAAAAGGAAAAAGAGTGAAAAGATTGGAAAAGAGAAAACCGGAAACTACATCCTAAACAGGGAACAAGGGATGAGCCTCTTCACTTGTTGAATAAATTATTTTTAGTTTTCCTGTTGAATCATTTCTTCGGGGATTTATTTTGGTAGAAGTGGTTATTAACTAAGATGTAAAAGTGTTTACCTATGTTTACATTGGATAAATAAACAAAATGGAGGGTTGAATCATATTTTTCTTTTCCTAATTTTGCGATTGTCTATATTTAAATTTTTCTTATATATTAATTCTTCTCTAAAACTATTCTTTCTAAGTGCTTAATTGTATACTGATTTGTTTTCATTAAATCTTTTTCTATTGGATGATAATTTATTTATTCTAATATTTATTGTATTGGGGATTTGTTTAATGATTGATTTAGGGCGATTAGAAGTGACATTAGTATAGACTAGATAGATTGATTTCCTTTATGATAGGCTTTAAATGAGTTGTTTGAGAGGTTGAAACTGACGTCTCAAAATGTAACAATTTTGAGATTAGATGATATCTCGATTTTGAAACCTAGAAATGGGATGGATTTCATTTTTTTCTGAATTCTAGATGTTAAGGAGACATTGCTGTTAGAGATATTCATAAGTCCATCGCCTCGGTAAAGACTTACTTGACTTGGATCGATAATACTACTAAGAGTATATAGTATGTATATCCCTATCAGATCTGCGATTTGGGATGAATTGTACGCTCACATTAAAACATCAAAGCTATTGTTGAGATTTTTTGCTAGTTTTTTCGTTATATACCAGTAAGGATTGTCTAGACGCTAAAATGATTTCAGTTTCATTATTTGAGATGTTTATGAAGATAAACTAATAAGATAATTTAAACTATTAGTCATATATATATATATATATATATATATATATATATATATATATATAGTAATATTTTTGTTATAAGTTTAATATAAAAACATTGTTTACTGTACTACAACATCTGTTGTGTTTTGGTATAATCTTATTAGCGCCTCGCCGGGCAGTGAAATATTTTTTTATTATATACCTAATATATATATATATATATATAATTGGAGTCGATAGACTGAACTATCGCCCGATTCACACTCCACCCACGTCTATTGAACAGGTGAAGAGGCTTATCCCTTGTTCCCTGTTTAGGATGTGGTTTCAGGCTTTCTCTTTTTCAATCTTTTCACACTTTTCTTTTCTTTTTTTCTTTTTTTCAATTGGAGTAGATAGACTAAACTATCGCCCAGTTCACACTCCACCCACGTCTATTGAACAGGTGTAGAGGTTCATCCCTTGTTCCCTGTTTAGGATGTGGTTTCCGGTTTTCTCTTTTCCAAACTTTTAACTTTTCCTTATTTTTCTTTTCAATTAGAGTAGATAGATTGAACTATCGCCCGGTTCACACTCCACCCACGTCTATTGAACAGGTGAAGAGGCTTATCCCTTGTTCCCTGTTTAGGATGTGGTTTCCGGCTTTCTCTTTTCCA